>JAZHYW010011280.1:0-27802 GCA_037355805.1 Ixodes ricinus | reverse complement strand
CCACAAACTAGGCGAAGATGTGGATTAGACCGGCCACGCGACCTGGCTAACCAGACCGTCGTGGTCCACCTCCAGACGATTGGCTGCGGCCGTGCATGCGCTGTCGCGCGTGCGCGACGTGCGCGACGCATGCGTCAATGCATTGCGACGCATGCGCTGTCGCGCATGCGTCGCGCGTGCTCCGAGATGTCAACCTTCGGCTCTCAGCACGTTCATTCCTTGCAGGAGAGCGAGAACTGTACCGGCGGGAAGACGCTCGAGCTGCTGAGTTTCTTGAAGGCGGTGGGGGTGTATGATTTCGTCTCAAGTTCCTTTCTGTTGACGATCCTGCTTCGAAGCCCGCATTTCCGGTTGAAACGTCGCGAGTCGATAGTGAGCTCGGGGAAGGCGTCGACGCCGTTGTCCATTTCCGAACGTCACGTCGTGCACGTTCAATGTTCCAAAGCGTATGAAGGACCACGTCGAATGGAAGAGCGGCATCTAGAACCATTCGCTCTTGCATTTCAGACGACGCGACATCCATCATGAATTGTTTCCGGACCTGTTCTTGCGTTTGGCCCCCGAAACCTGCCGGAATCGCTAAGGCTCGCAGTGTCGACAGAAACTCCTTGAGGGACTCACCCTCTTGTTGCTTCCGAAGGTGATATTGCAGCTGTTGCAGAGTCACGTTGACGGGTTGAGTGAACTATGCTTCCAGGAGTTTCACCGTCTTTGTAGATACCTCTCGCCGGTGGACGGCGAGCTTGTTCGCCGCTTGCTGCTGCCGACGTTGCTGGCGTCGTTGCAACAGCACTCTCGGGCGTTAGTAACGAGTCGAATATCTGTTGGCCTGCTTCGCCGAGACAGTTGAGCAGCATGGCCTGCCGATATTCGGCGTCGTAATCTCGAGTGCCAGTGGCCAGCAGATATCGCTCAAAAATCTGTGTCTATCGTTTCCATGGAATGGGTGGAGTACACGGTTTCGCCAAGAACTCTGGGGAAATCTGCTGCCGGACGTTGCTTTAGAGGAAGGCCGTTCTTTAGTGTAGCCATCTTCAATGTGGCTGGGGACGACCGAAGGACGCGGCTGGACAAACAAAATAATTCGCCGAGAACCAGCCCACGAAACAAAGGGCGCGGCCGATGTCTTGTCGGTGAAGACAATCCGGTCCAGTAACCCTCGTCGCCAGAAATATATGTTGAGTCCCGGGCTAAGAGGACACTGTTCAGCGAGCGACCAGTCTGGTCGGAGGCGTTCTGTTAGACTGTCCTTTTTTATTACATAGAGCCGATCGAAGAAGAGAAAGATGAACAAGAGAAGAATGATCATTAGCATCGAAATATTTACAACACAATGCAGAAGATTAACTGAAAATCGAAACTTCGTTAACACAACAGCACTAAAACATCTGGAGAAGTATGGTAGTAAAAAACCTGAAGGCCAGTGGTTCTTCCGTACATACAGAAGGTGACTTATAGGCTGAAGAAAGTGGCGCAGAGATATAACGTCCCGGTGGTGTTTTCAGCCCTATCGAAGTTAGGAAGGTTTGTTCGAGAGTAGATCGTAGTAAACGGAGGAGCCATGCATGTACAAAAAAACATAAAAAACAGTTTTGTACTGTGTAGGGTGGGGTCGTTTATCAAATACCCCTGTCATACAATAGAGTGTACATCTGCTATACTTCGTTTCACCTTATGTTGTACAGCGGCGAAAGCTAGAAGCGCGAGCTCCTAGCGTTGGCAGCCGCTCTTAAGTCACGAGAGCTCGTGTCGCCGAAGTGTGCCCCAGAGCAAGGAGCTCGCGCTTGTAGCCTTTCCTGCGGTACATCATAAGGTGAAACAGAGTATAGGCAGGCCGCTGTACAAATGATAAATACCGCCGTACAGATACCGCTGTTACAAATGAGGTCATCGCCCTTGGGCAATCTCGCCATTGATTGTGAGAGGTGTTGGTGTGAACCGTGGTGTAGAAGACACAGTAATCCTGGGGGGGGGGGGGGGGAGGAATACACAGCAAACAACGAGGGAGGTTGCCGAGGCGTACCATACATCTCGACGTGGAAATAACGTGTGTGTAAGTGCGCCCTCGATCGCTCTGTTTGATAAAGAACTGGCGTTCCTGGAGGTACGTGTATGACAGCCATTGTGCATGACAAGGTGATAAGAATTGCGTCCTATTTATTCACGGCAATTTTAATGTGTTGCTTTCCAATTTATTCTCGCGTATTTTATATACAAAATGAGCACAAATAATTCTTTTTTTTAATATAAGGAAGAAATTTGAAGCGAAGTGTTCGAGAGAGCGTTTGGCTTTATTTGACGTCTTTTTAGCACAAACGCGCTGTCCAATCAGGCGCAAGACGAAGCCGCGTGCTTGCAAAGCATTGCATTGCAGCGATACTCTAAAAACTTTGTTCGCCTTGTCAGGGTCGCATGGAAGAGTATCTCGAGCATTCTTGTTTGCTTGACGATTTTAACGGTTTTACCTTATGCTTTCTCCTGCACCACCACCCGGACATAGGCGCTTTGCATAAAGGTTTTTCTCTCTCTCTCTCTTTCTTTCTTTCTTTTTCTCTCTCTCTCTCCCTCTCTCTCTCTCTTGCAATCAAACACGGATGAAACTTACAGTTTCTATACCAGGTGATTCTGCGAAGACTTTCAAACATCCCTAAAAATAGGGTGTTTTATAAAAAATTCGACTCTTCTTGGGAACAAAGTGCCAGCCACAATGAACATCAGGGATTGCAAAAAGCATAATAATTAGCAAACTAATTACCTAAAATGTACTAGATGACCTTTTCTTCGTGAAAATAACAACATGGCGTTCTAGTTAGAAACTTGCTGAGCGTCATCGAAAGGTCCTAAATCAGTATATTTTAGGACGGCTGCTGCACAAGCTACAAGTTACAACTTGAGTAGCAGGCACAGGACAGAGATATGAAAACGCGAATAATAAAACATCATCCCCGTTTTCACATTACCGGCCTTGCGCCGGCTGCACGAATGGGAACTTCAGCGCAACCTACGCGCTTCACACGCACTTTAAGTCGCCCTAAAATGCACTAATGGACGAACTCCATGGAACGAATATGCAGAAAAGAGTCGACGAACTTTGACAGGCGGCTTTGTGCTTTTGCCGCGGCGTCAAAAAGACTGGCTATTCGCCGCATAGGTAGCGGAGCTAGATATTTTTGGGGGTAGCGGCAAAAGGGCCTGCTACCGGAAGCGGCCGACACGAGGCGAAGAACACTGCCCAATCAAGACGTAGTACGCGCTTGGGCTTCCGCAAGGCCCCGATGCACAGCGTTAGAGACGAAGCATGCCCTCTGCCGCATGTGGACAATCTCCTTCCCAATAAACACTTGAAGGCTTACTAATACTCAAAAGTGCATTATTATATATTACTTGCACGTTTCGTCGAATTTGCTTTGCACTTTTTACGAATATGACGTGTTTAAACAAAGCTTCGTAAGTGGTTGGTTTCAGTGGATATTCACTTTCCCCCCTAGGCAATAATGACAGTCGCGCTATTCGCGTCCGCTGCGTCTCGCAGCTTGTTCGTCTTATGGAGTTCAGTGGTAAACGAATACACGGAAGCGTGTCGTTGTAGATTTTTGATGCGTGAATGTCGCCGTGAAAGTTCACTCCATAGAGTCCAGCCTTTAGGGGTCTCTCGATGAGGCTCAAAACGTTTCTGACTAGAACCATGTATTTAGTTTCACTAACTCAAAAGTTATTTTGTACGTTTTAGGATGTTATTTTCCTAATTATTATGATGTTGCAATTTCTTACGTCCGCCGTAGTTAACACTTTGTTCCCAAAAAGAGTGTTTTTCTTTTTATTTGTCTTAGTTTTAGTGATGTTTGAAAGTCTTGGCAGAAACAGCCGGTATACTTCGCGCTTCCACATGACAAACAACTCACGATTCAGATTCAGGATTATGTGACGGCTGTACGTTTTTCGGGGGGGATGGGAAGGCAGCGCTGAACAATCGGGGCAGGCGGTTCGCTTATATGTAAAGGACGTTGTTCCAACTTTTCAGATATGTATTCTTGGGCGCCGTTTCTCGAGATAATGTTCATGACTAATGCATTTCTTCAAAGATACGCGCGAGAATATTCACCACATTTAAGGGTGACTTACTTTATTCCTTCCTCGCAGTGCATCATCATGGTCATGATTGGTAACAGAAAACTCTAAGCTGGCACAAGGAGTGCATTACAAGGATTTATTTTCAAAAGATAAAAGCACCCGCCACCTATAAGTTACGTATCGTTGCATGATAACAAAGGAGAACGATCACCGGAGCGGGGTCCTTAGCCAAATTCACAACGACAACTAAAACATACGCCGCGGCCAACACCGAGCTGGCATGGAGTGAACTCACATATTTCGAGCAAACAACAAAACAATGACGATTTGCACCTTAGTTTATTTTTACTGATTGATTCGTCATCGTTCAATAAATTGCAGCCACTTCCTTATCAGATGCTTCTCGGGAAGATACAGTATAGGCTGAAAACAAGTCTGATAGTGGAAGGTCGGCGAAAACAGGAAACCGGTCACAGCGGACCGCCTGCAGCAGCGTGATAAATAATACGCTATACAGCCGAGGCAAGTTGTGAGAAGTTGGACATCGAGCTTCATCCGTCTAGAGTTCCGCCTATACGCGACATTTGAACCAAGATATCTACTGTAGGTGGCTGGAAGGAGCTGATTTCCGGGCCTGGTCAAGCTGAAATCACAGGAAGTTCAATGCTTGTGCGTTGAACTTCCGGTGAGCTGGAAGTTCATGCTGGGCTTCCTAGAGCATTCAGTCAATGCTTTCGTTCATGCTTTCTTGTGTCTTTGAGTAGGTTTTAATCACCACATTTTGAATTAAATCCCGATAATAAGGCATTTGAATGTGGGACATATGCACACTTGATCAACTAGAATCTCAAAATTATCACATCCAGTGGTTTCCCAGGAGGCTTTTCGGGCCTGTATTGTGCTGTTACTGCGCAACAAACCGGATCTCTATGAGATAACAAGAAAAAAAATCCAGCGCCCTGGACGCTGTCCAAATTAACACTCGGAAGAGTTGAAACACCTGCGAAGCACTCCCTTCCGGGACAAGCCGCTTACTTCCGGTGGCTTCATACTGGTTTGCTCAATGTGCGATCTAGCCCCCTAGTGGAGATAAGAGGTTTTCACAGGCCCACGGTATAAATGCCTGTGAACACAACCGCGTTTCTTACGGCCGAGTCCTTGCGATTTTTTACGACGAGAGAACTGGCTGGCACGCTGACGCCATCTATGAGGTGGCCCTGGGACTGCATTTTACTAGAGCGACGGATTGGCGGTATTCGCGAGTTTAAATGCGACGTGCTGTCTATAAGAAACACTTGTTCATAAACATTGTCAACCGTCTTTTCGTCCAGCCAAAAACGAAAGAACGATGGGCGAAAAAAAAGGGAAATTTACGGAAACGTCCAGTGTTCCGCGGCCACGATAGATGGCGCCAGCAAATTCTCTTGTTGTAGAGATCCGGAAATGTTTTAAGACACCAGTTGACATCAGTCGCAAGCTGTGATCCAGCCTTAAGAGTGATACGGATGGACGACGTCTTTAGACAGCCCTTGCCATTATTTTGACATCCTCTGTCTTTTCTAAGCCTAGAGTGTAACTTATACTATAATCCTAGCATATATTCTTGTTTTATTTAGGCCCCAAAACGACACCGCCATCTCCATGGATATCTCAACGTTGGCGGTGGTAACGGCGCTCGGCACCGTAACGGCGGTGACCGCAGTCTTGTGGGTGCTGAAGCGCCGTCATCGGCACGGACTGTTCCGGAGACATGGCATCCCTGGACCCAGGCCCGATCTTCTGGACGGCAACTGGGCTCAACTCAAGGAAGACCGGATCGAGGTGGGCTCCTCTGGCAGAGTTTGGATCGACCCCGCTCCGTGGCTCCGCGACACGTACAGTCGGAAATCGCACGGCGGACTCAGACATCACGAAACCATTACGTGGTGTAATCCCTACTGTCATCGGCTTCTACATAAATAACCGTTTCCCGGGGCTTTTTGTTTCATCTAATGCTGTAAACGTCAAATGCCCTTTGTTAGCGATAGATAATGTACAGAAATGCTTGGAGGTCTGGTAACACTCTGCGCGAGGCTATCTTGGTAGAATCAACTTTCTTGAGTTTCGGTTTCTCGGTATTTCGGTGTCTGTAACGCTACGCTAATAGTTGTGGAGTAGCCGATTTGTGGTTTTCAGACTTCCGACAGCCCAGCGGAACAAAGGACTAGGTCGTTGTTCCTTTAATTTTAGAGGAACATTTCAGCTTTGTTTTTTTTCTCTTCGGGGTGAAGCCGCAAGAAGATGTGCTCTTTAAAGGAGTCTATTCTCCATTATCTTAACTATAAACAATTCATGTGACTTTTTTTTTTTAGGGGAAAAAAAGGGGGTGGGGTGTTTGAAAGCTTCAATTGATGAAAATAACTGCTCAAATAGTGCAAGTTTCGCCACCGTATTATTTTGCAGGCGTTATTGCAAACAGCTCTAATCGGCTGGAGATGATTCTGACCTCAGCAGAGCATAGATCATGTCCCTTAACACCTGAGACAGTCGTGAAGAAAACGAAGAGCCCTCAGTCGAAGGAACAAACAAAGAAGGTAGACGTCTCCAACTCAGCTAACTGGTTTATTTCTCAAGCAACCTGTGTATACCGACACAGCCACTCTCGCCCACCACACAGATCTGTGTAGTGGTTGAGAGATGTTTTGTGGGTATATATAGGTATACAAAAACGCCGGCCGAAACTACAACGCGCGCGAACAAAAGTATCCCAATGCCGAAGCAAATCCACTTAAACATTATGCTAGCATTAGAGCTCAGTTCAACAATTGTAAATGGGTCCACGCCGTGCGAGAACGTCATTTCTTTGTGTTCTCGCCTCTGTGTATGGTCCAAAGTTGCGTGTAACTAAGAAAATAAAACGTTAAAGGGGGGGGTGCAACGATTTCGGACCTCCGTGAAAGATTTGTAGAAGTTGCCCTCTGACACTTGAAGTAAAGAACAGAAAACCGATTTCGCCTTCGTGGTCCTTGTTGTTGCGTAAAAAAGTGATAAATATTGGCACTTCGGGCACCCCTCAACCTCACTCCCAGTCTTCAGGGTCACACCTGGTTGCACTCCCACTGACGTCATTCGGAGTGCCCTGTAGGTTCCCGTGTGCTATCTCGGAGGACGCTTCTCTCTCTCTCTGCTGACATTAGCGGGCGTTATGCCGCAGCTTAGAGCCGAAAGAGGTCACGTAATCTTTCGCCGTAGTTCCTTCGGCTGCCACTTGGGCTGCAGGTGGGGGAAAAGGTCGACTTTTGCTTTGCGATTATGCAGCGGAATCGCGACATTTTTAATGAAGGAGGTGTTTTCTCTATCCTCCGGGACACGATAAACAACGGCAAAATGACGAGATGCAAATTCTTTTAATCATAAAATTGTTGCACCGCCCCTTTAACCTTGGTATACGACAAAGGAGAACACGTTAACCGCAGGTGTTGATGGCCGCTCGCTGCTCGCACAGCTAAACGCAGCAATGCGCTTACGCATCGCACCGGTCACACGAGGCGTGGCCGCTTCTTCGAATCCGATCTACGTCGGAGCTGTCGCTTTTTTTGTTTTTCGGTTTTCGCCACTATACACGTTTGCAAGTGCGGTCTAACGGCGCCGCCATCTTGCCCAGTGGGGTGTGCTTGTGCGCGGCCATAATCCGACTACAACGCCTTAGCAAAACTCCGTTATCGGATTAGGACGTGTCCGAAGCGCACCACAGCGAGCAAGATGGCAGCGCCCTGAAGCCGGACTTGCAGACCTGTATTTACGTGGTGGACCCTAGCTCTCGGCAAGCTACCACACGGCGCTGTACATTTCGCGCGTCACGTATCGCACTTTCCGAAATGGCGCGCTGCACGGGACGGACCTTGGCTCATGCCAGAACAAACTAACTTTACTCAGCATAAACAGCTTTGCAATCCATTGCAAACTAAGTTTTGTTAAGCCGCAGTTCAACTGCCGGTACTTCGCACAGATGACGCGGTGTTGGTCGCGGACATGGTGCACAAAACTGTCTGCGGACATGAGACAGAGTCATGTTCGAATCATTTTTGTTTCACGCTTCCGACCTGTCCGCATACAGTTTTGTATGACCAATATGAGAGGATCGTCATGCATAGGAAGAAAGACAAACTGTGTTTGCAGACTGTCTTTTATAAAAAAAAATATTTAGTTGTGTGTATGTTTATACAGCCTATAACTTTGTCTAGCTCAACGGGCGACAAGTCTCCCAGCTGTAGATGAGAGATTTAGCCAGTGCAGTACAAGCGCTAACCTGGGGTCTTTAACGGCACCACGCAGTAGTGATACACGACCGCACGCCGGTACGATGCTCATCCAGATCAAAACGGGCAGGGGTGGGAACTGAATCCAGGATCCCTGAGTTCTGCAGCGCGAGCTTTCGCTCCACGTGCTCCGAGCTGGTGTGCGCTAGCTCACTTGGTCACCGATCCCTCCACTGTCTTTTATACGACGTATTAGCAGTGTTCTAGCAATGCAACCAATATTTCCTGAACAAATATAGCTATATAACCTATATTAAAGGTGCACGGAGGAGGTTTCTCAGATCGCCTAAATAATGCCAATAACTCACTCCGCGGGCTCTAAGCATTCTAGAAATTCGATAAATCATAACGATCCGTGGCAAAGTTCTCTGTATAAAGAGAAAAAAAAAACAATCAAACATTGAACACGCCGTGATCATGTCCGGCGATGGGAGGAGCATTGTTCCGGCAGCCAGGACGATGTGGGACCAGTGAAAACGCCACATTTCTTCGAGATTGTAAACGCTGTTATTACGAAATGAATATGGTTTTGTAGATAATCAAAGCAAATAGAAGCAGTCCAAAAATAACATTTTTCGCGGAGAGGAAACATAATACTGCAATACTCGTCTAAAAAATAAAAACGCACTACGTCTGTTTTTTTTGTGTTTTTTTTTCGGGAGTAATTCGTTTTTTGGTCAGCTCTCGAGCGCGAGCTCGCTGGGTGGAATCGTAGTCTGGGCTGTATGGACAACGAGCCGCGCGCGTTCGAGGCATCACTCCGGGGTTCCAGCGGTCGGAGGCGCGAGGATCCTTCGCTCGCTATTGGCTGACAGTGGTCCTGGCTTCGGAACATGCTCCTCCATTCGGCGGAAATGATCTTGGTGCATTTTGATCTTTGATTGCTTTTTAATCAGGAAATATTTCGCGTATCGTCATGATTTAGAGATCCCTTAGATGCTTAGAGTCAGCATGAGTAAGTTATCACCATATCTAGGCGATCTCAGAAACCTCCTCAAGGCACTCTTAAAACAGGACAGCTCGTTGATCTTCATTTGATCCCAGCTAACATACTTTTTTTGCAAAGAATGTTTTTCTTCGAATATATTAAATATCATTAATGGGGCAAATGCATTTTGAAAGAAGACGTCAAATAAGAAGCTTCGTATTTTACTCTCGACAATACTTTGGCGTCCCGGGACAACGTTCAATAAGCCCAAAATGGTGTACATGGTTAATTATTTCCCTATTACGTACGGTCTTAATTTGTGGGATTCGGGATTCCTAGATCACACCGCATACAAGGGAGCTCAACTATGGCAGCACTGACGTGGAACTCCAAATTCCAGATGCCAATTCGTGTGTACTCACTGTGCTTGGATCGCAGCAGACGAAAAAACAAAAACCTTCATGGCGTCAAAGTGTTTCATGTGTTCATCTAAAAGCCGCCATAGCTGCCCGCCCACGTCTGTGACGTCACTCTGCTATTCCAGCGTCTTTCAATCGGAACCGAAATCACTATACTCAGTTTCGTACTTCAACCGTTATGACACTGTTAAAGACACTTGGGCGAGCGAATGGCTTCATCCATCGTCTCATTTCCTCAGCAGAACGTGAAACTTAGAGCCTCAATCAAGATACAGGCTTGCTCTAGTAGCTTATACAGGACTTTACAGGACTGAAACAAAGTATACGCAAAAAAATAAAGCGGTAATAGATTATTTATAGCGTCCAGGGCCCGTCGCTCGAAGCGCTAACCGCGGCTAAAGTGCCGCAGTACCTATGAGAGGGATTTTGAAATCGTGTGATTGGATTGGTAGGGATGCGGGGAAACATGGCGGTGCCCCGGTGAGTGAGCGCCACTCGCTTTAAAACTAATATGTTGTTGTAGCTGCAATATCGGGCGCGTTATTCAGGAATGAATCGTGTAGGAGGCTTTCGCTTTGCCTTACCTCACTTAAATCGCAAAGCATGAGCAATGACCTCACCGCATTTTTAGATAGTATTTTGATTCTGGCCATTTCTAAGCCTAAATGAACGCGTAATTGTCGGCATGGCAACGCCTGTGTAAAGTGAATAGACCATTTGCTGTCTTACCCAAGCATCAAGGAGAATGCAGGGATTGGTGTTCCACGCGCCACACGCGCACGCCTTTCCTGTATAAATGATTCGAAGTAAATAACCAAAAGAAAGCATTGACGAACGCGCGTGCAAGATGCCATTTGTTTTAGGTTTTTCCTTTGGAAAAGTTACTACTGCTGAGGCCAGCACGTGCGGCGCGTGGAACACCAATCCCTGCATTCTCCTTGATGCTTGGGTAAGACAGCAATAGGTCTATTGCCTTGACTCAATCGGGCGAGTAGCACCGAGGTGCGTGCTACGAGTGTAGTTCCACGTCAGTTGCACGTGCTGGCGTCTGCAGTCAAGGCAATAGACCTATTGCTGTCTTACCTGAGCATCAAGGAGAATGCGGGGATTGGTGTTCCACGCGCCGCACGTGCTGGCCTCAGCAGTAGTAACTTTTCCAAAGGAAAAACCTAAAACAAAATGGCATCTTGCACGCGCGGTTCGTCAATGCTTTCTTTTGGTTATTTACTTCGAATCATTTATACAGGAAAGGCGTGCGCGTGTGCGCGATGGAACACCAATCCTCTCGCATTTCTCCTTGATGCTTGGGTAGAAGAACAAGCAATCAGAGGTCTATTGCCTTGACTCAATCGGGCGGGTAGCACCGAGGTGCGTGCTACGAGTGTTAGTTCCAATACGTTGCACGTGCTGGCGTCTGCAGTAGTAATAGACATATTGCTATCTTACCCAAGCATCAAGGAGAATGCAGGGATTGGTGTTCCACGCGCCGCACGTGCTGGCCTCAGCAGTAGTAACTTTTCCAAAGGAAAAACCTAAAACAAATGGCATCTTGCACGCGCGTTCGTCAATGCTTTCTTTTGGTTATTTACTTCGAATCATTTATACAGGAAAGGCGTGCGCGTGTGGCGCGTGGAACACCAATCCCTGCATTCTCCTTGATGCTTGGGTAAGACAGCAATAGGTCTATTGCCTTGACTCAATCGGACGGGTAGCACCGAGGTGCGTGCTACGAGTGTAGTTCCACGCGTTGCACGTGCTGGCGTCTGCAGTAGTAATAGAGATATTGCTGTCTTACCCAAGCATCAAGGAGAATGCAGGGATTGGTGTTCCACGCGCCGCACGTGCTGGCCTCAGCAGTAGTAACTTTTCCAAAGGAAAAACTCTAAAACAAATGGCATCTTGCACGCGCGTTCGTCAATGCTTTCTTTTGGTTATTTACTTCGAATCTTTTATACAGGAAAGGCGTGCGCGTGTGGCGCGTGGAACACCAATCCCTGCATTCTCCTTGATGCTTGGGTAAGACAGCAAATGGTCAATTGTTCTAAAGCAAAAAGTCTAAAACAAATTTTGTCTTGCACGCGCGTTCGTTAAAGTTTTATTATGATTATTTACTTCGAATCTTTCATAAGAGGAAGGCCAGCGCGCGCGGACCGTAGAATTACACTTCCAGCGTTCTCCTCGGTGCTTGTGTAATTTAGAAAAAGGTATATTGAGACGCTCTCTGCTTTTGTGTGCTACCAATACCCGGCCGAATGAGCCGGGTATTTCCAAAGACGTTGCCATGCCGAGAATTATCGCGTTCATTTAGGCTTAGGAATGGCCAGAATCGAAAGACTATCTAAAAAATGCGGCGAGGTCATTGCTCATGCTTTGTGGGTTAAGTGAGGTAAGGCAAAGCGAAAGCCTCCTGCACCATTCGTTGCTCACTAACGCGCCCGGTATTGCAGCTACAACGACATTTAGTTCCAAAGCGAGTGGCGCTCAATCACCGAAGCACCGCCATTATTTCCCCGCATCCCTACCGAGCCAGTCACATGATTTCAAAATCCCTCTCCTAGGATACTGCGGCTAACTTTAGCCGCGGTTAGCGGTTCGAGCAAACGGGCCCTGGTGCATTCAGCTTCGCGCTTTGGGCAAAAAAAAAAAGAATGAAACCAAACCAGAAATGGTGAGCTCTCCAAATAGAGTGAACATACATCAGTCTGTACTCCGTTCACACCTAAGCTGGACTGCGGTAGAAGCTACGTGCTCGTTGCATATAGGTAAAACTAATATTTTGTAACCTTTAAAAGCGAACGCTCGCTAGAGTAAACGAATGACGGAACCACAATATCGCATTTCCTTTTCTCTCGCCACTAACTCCTCAGCAGTGTTGTACGGAACGGCGTTCCAAGGAACGGCGTTCCTGGAACGCGTTCCTTTTAGGAGGAACGAAGGAACGCCGCCGTTCCATTTTGCATCGCTGGAACTGGAACGGGAACGCGTTACATTTTTACTGGAACGGAAAGAGTAACGGCGTTCCTTTTTTTCGTCCAGTGGGGTAATTTTTATTTTATTTCGAACAGAGAAATTTTGAAAGTACAAAGTGCAGGATCTCGTTACCTTTTCAGCTACTAATCTTATGGATTATTTTGTGTGGTCCTCGTTTGATAACAGTTTCGGGTGCAGGAGAGTTGGTGGACATTGATTCTTTTTTGAGTGCCCGAAACTGCGGTACAAAAAGCAAGGCTTTTAGTTGTAGGAAAAGACAAAGAAAGAGGGTTGTTTCAAACTCAGCTACTTTCTTTGGTTCCACGAATCCTCATACACCCAGAAATCTAAGGCCGACTACAGCCACTTGTGAACTTCCATAACGAGACCTACAGTTACAACAAGATCACATATTGCCAGACATCGAACGCACCCTTGTATCCCGAACATTAGTCACTTAAAAGATACAAAAATAAACTAAACTTTATTTCTTCTCTTGTCCTCCACCTTCAAAATGAACAACAAAGCCAACCTACAAAGAAGTATTTGTAGTTTTTAAGACTGACCTACCAAAAGCCCTACCTTCTCCTCCACTTGATCGTTTTGCGGACAGCAACATCGAGAAGCAACTGTTGTTTAGTTCGAACAAGGGACTTTGTTCAATTTAAACGTGTGAGGTTGTTGTAAAACGCTCGTACAATGTTGGGTAAAAGTACATTCGGCTCGTCTGAATCGTCCACTACAAACATGAATATGGTTAAAAGCTGAGATTTTTAACTTGAATATATCAACAAATGAAACCCTGCTTCCGCTTGTTTTCTTCTCCTGTTGCCCTTCCATCTTCCATGACGACATACAAACTCGTATGTTGACTACTAATGGGATAGATAAAAAAAGCCTCTGCTTGATTTACTAAATATAGAAATTTGCAAAATACAAATGTAACGTATATGTAACGATACGTTCCATTTTTTAAACTGTAACGGGAACGAGTTCCTTTTTCACAGATGTAACTTGTAACGGGAACGCGTTCCAAAAATCAGAAGGAACGAGGAACGAGCTTTCGTTCCTTTTTTGAGGAACGTGTACAACACTGCTCCTCAGTTCCGGAATAGGCGTCACACCCACAAAATGGCATAAAACGCGCTTGCGGAGCGCACCCTCGTGTACTCCCCGGAAGATGGTTTCGGCTGAGCCAACCTCGCACCAAAGTATTCGGTCGTGCGCCGCGTGCCACCACGTCTCCTGCATGAGTGAAGGTCACATCCCGCAACACTTAGTGGATGAAATATTAATGGGAGGTTATTGAGATACTCTGCTCCGCAATTAGAACATATACACCCGCTACCTGCGCAGGTGATGGAGCGCTGGATTAAGGAGTACGGCAAGGTGTTCGGCTACTACGTCGGCGCAGTTCCCCACATGGTTCTCACCGACGTGGAAATGGTCAAGCAGTGCTTCGTCAAGTACGCGAGCACCTTCCACGACAGGCCTCCCTTCCCCATATGCACCGGTCCTTTCGCAAGCTGCATTATTGCGCTTGAAGGTAAGCGCGCAACATTTCCTTATGCACGTTCCGTTTCCGGCGCTACCCCCCGCAAAGCTCGCAAAAAATTCCCGCTTTATTAATGTTCACGCACCTCGTTCTACGTTTTCAACTGAAAGACAATGAAACGTTTTGAAGACTATATTTGTTTTGAATAGATGTTGGCAGTTTTAAAGTTCGGCAGGGCATGATGATCCCGGGATTGACGTTTTGAAAATTTTAGCCCACGGTGAAAGAAGGTAGAGGCGTCTGAACGGCGCCGTCTCACTGTGGAGAAAATGTGGCGAAGGCTTGCTCGCATTTCTGGCCAACGCCGTGAGATGGCGAAGCATGTCTGGGGGCCGTATGGGTTCAATGAGCGCAGCTAGTTATCAACGCTCCGTAAGGGGAAAATAATGTCATTTCTTTAGATCTTGGTAATCTAGAAGCAAACGAGTCTGTATACCCATCGCGACGTAGGCCCCCTGGCGTATTCCTCTTTTCAAGGACGAATTTTGGTCTACAAAGTTATCGCCACCAATTACCACTTGTATTAAACACCCTGTTTTCCCGTGATACCGAAATGCACTCTGTTAGTCATCGTTCCATTCAAGAAGCTTTATAATAAGTAACCAACACTTTTTGTGTACTGTTGTTTGCGAACTTGAATTCTTTATGTTTTTCTTGTGTTTATCCTCTGTATAGCAAATGTATGTGTGCGCATATTCGTTCTTTTTGTATGTGCCAGTGCCGCTCTTACCTTGTTCTGGGGCGCTGGGACTCGTCAAGCTGCAGGCCTGCAGCTTTTTTCCAACTCCCTGTCAGAAATGTACTGTTTGTGGAAAAATAAACGAATTTGAATTTGAATTTGAATTTGAATTCGTGGACCCAGAATAGGGTGGTCTAGAAGGAAAGCTGTGACGAGCGCGCGGGAGAGAGCAGTCCCGTGATTCAAGCCTCGTAGTCTGTTTGCGGTGCGGCGACCGAGGGTTCCCAGGCTGGATGAACTCCGCTGTGGTAGACAAAAGCCGGACTGGGCCCAGGGCAGGAACGTCAGGAATGGGGGTTTCTCTTAAAACTCTCCTTTATTTATATTTCATGAACAGGTCAGAGAGCCTAATGTCTGGAGCCGCAGGAAGGTTACGAATCTAAGGATTATCGTACAACTCTCGTTTATTTATATTCTATGAACAGGTCAGAGAGCCTAACCTCTGGAGCCGCAGGAATGTCATAAATCTGGGGATACTCACTACAACCCTCGTTTATTTATATTCTATGTGCAGGTCAGACAGCCTAACCTCTGGAGCCGCAGGAATGTCATAAATCTGGGGATACTCATACAACTCTCGTTTGTTTATATTCTATGTACAGGTCTGAGAGCCTAACCTCTGGAGCCGCAGGAATGTCATAAATCTGGGGATACTCATACAACTCTCGTTTATTTATATTCTATGTGCAGGTCAGAGATCCAGGAGTCGGGAGACGAGAGCCCGCTCGCATCGTTAGTCAGCTCTATTTAAAAATACTAATTTTCCCTGGGTCCCCACATGGGGACCCTATGTCGTTAGAAGGCAACCAATCTCCGTGGAGTGGTTGTTGCTAGTATTCTGCCTCTGCTCCATCCCGTTCGCACGAACAGACGTAGAGCGATATCGCGTACTGTATCAGACATCTGACTGATCTTAACATCTCGACGCCACTTCTTGACCAGGTAGCCCTGCTAACCCTACCCATCGCTTCCTGCGTTTGGGCGGTTGAAGACCACCCCTCGTGTTCAAGACGTCGGTCGGACGATTCCACTGAGATCAGAGGTTTAGGAAGTTGGCCGCACACCAGTGGTGGCGTGGGATGACGGCAAGTTTGAAACAACCCATGCCACATCGATTGGAAAGGCCGCGAAAATCACCCGCGAGAGCTAGAGTTTTCTTCCGCCGGATTCCGGCCATCGACCGCCGATCCTAAGAGCGGGAAGCAGTGCCCGACAAGAGGATAAAACAAAATGGGCGAATTCAACCTACCGTTAGAACCTCGAGAAGTGTTTCAGATTTGAAATTTTGCGCCTTCTTCACGGGGGACGCTTTGACATTGATAAAACTGAGGCACGACAAAAAACGCGATGTGGTAACATGAAATGTTGAATGATATCGAAGAAAAGGTACACCGCTGTAATCTTTGCATCAACATTTATTAACATAAGGAAAAGAAGAAGCCAATAACCAAAATAACTCTCTCACAGAACCAGGCAACACGTGACCTGGGTAACAAACCTAAGCAACGAATTCGGCAACAGACTAAGCCACAGACTAAGCAACAGGCCCTCGTCCACAAGCTAGATTTAAGCCATCATCACCATTTTTTTTAAAGTCATCTGTACAATATTATTTTATTATCATTAGACGCGGTGCCACGAGGCCTTCACAGTATAGGCAACATGCCTTTCTGCGGCGCCTTAGCTCTCCTGAAGCAAAAATAAATATCGGTATCAATATCAACAAGCAGGGGCGGTAAGTGGATCGTGACTGACAATTTCTTCATATATCCAGAAACCACTCACTTGCAGAAGACATCCGCCTTAGTAGTTGTGAAAGGGTTACTGCAAGCCCATCTTCGTTCAATATGGCATTCGAAAAGTTGTCATCTCAGACAATGGTCCACAATTTTCACAAGCACCAACCTCAAAGTTCGCCACCTTCGCTAGGGTATACAGCTTCCGGCAGATAACGTCGAGCTTTTGCTATCCAGTAAAGCAGCGAACTTCAGGAAACTGCAGTTAAAACATTGAAGACCTCCATGATTATCATAATTGATCACTATGATAGACTGCTTTCTATCAACTGCACAACGATTAGGGTTTTCCCGTTATAGAAGGTTTCTTTTTTTTTCTTTTTTTTCAAACTTGAATGATTTGTTGGAATAGGCCGTGAAAGCTAGACCAACGCTGTTTGTGCATGTGAGTTATACGCCTGGGGGACATAAAATAAGGGGCTAATCGTGACGATCAGTCAGCTAGTTAACTAAATTATGTTAATTAACTTTTTAATTGTTGACGTAAATCACATGGTTCTAATTATAAATTTGCATAACATCGTCGAAAACCACTAAGTCATATTGGAAAGACTTGGAGCACGTGAGATGCACGGTGGAGCGCCAAAGTTATCATTTGTGCAGCAGGAGCGAGGCCACCGGTGTGATAACGCGCCCCCGCAGTTTTTCTGCCTCTTATCATAGCCCCAGCCTTGTGCCTGCTACAGGAGTGGTAACTTTAGCGCGGTATACTGCGCTTCCCACGTGCTCAAAGTATTTCTAATATTGACTGATTTAGTGGTTTTCAATGATGCTCAGCAAGTTGCTGATCGGAACCACATGTCTACGGTATTTTCACAAATTAAAACGGAAATCAACATACTTTAGTCAATTACTTCACATATTGTGACGATTACCTCATATATATGCCCCCCATGGCCGCATGACGTACTTACCTGCACAGACCTCATTAATGTAGCTTTCACCCCCTTTTTACGCAAATCTGTTAGGCATAAAAAACCCTGTCTTTGGTAGAGAAACTCGTCCCACTAGATTGTTGTTAAAAGTATGGGTGTGTTTTATATATTAGCTGAATTAGAAAGAATTCTGGTACAATTATGGACCAATTTTATTGCGGAAAATTGGCGCAAACACCAGGCAGCGCTGCGGTAGAGATAATATAGTAAAGGTGCAGGCGAGCTGGTGAATGTTAACCATGTTGAATAAACCTGAGACTGGGGCTGAAATGAACACATAAGTCGAAGGAACAGAAAAGGGCAGGATGACGTAAAAGACCCAGTGCACCAAACCCAACGGATGTTTGAAAAGGTGCAAATGATCGCAAATGCTATCGTCTCACACTCATTTCAAAGCAGCCGAAGAAAAAAAACTTATTTTTTTCTTGATTGCATCACTCGCAAGAGCTTGTCATTCACCCATCTGAATAAAATCAGCATTTATTGGGCACAGGCATGTGTAACCTTTGAATTAAACCGCGAATGCCGGAAAGTCGGTAGGTGTATGGTATTATGCGCACATATTTATGGTAAAATGCATAAGCGACTGTGTTATGTATGTCTGTTTTTGTGTTATTTATTGTATCAAGTTATGTAAACCCCCTTTGTTTGCATACATTTGACAAAACGTCAGTAGCTCCGATGAAACAAACTAGAAAATAGCATCGATTGCCTCGCTGGCCAACACCATGTGGATGACCATCAAGTACCTATATGCTGCAGGTGACGAGTGGAAGAAGGTGCGTGCGGTGCTGAACCCCTGCTTCAGCGCTTCCAAGATGAAGCTGATGACGCAGATCATGGGCTCGTGTGCTGATGCCATGCTCGAAGTGGTGGAGGACCACGTCAAAAAGGAGAGACGGTGGAGATGTACCGTGTGTCTCAAGGTCTTTCACTCGACGTCATCGCCAAGTGTGCTTTGGCTTGGCAGGTCAGTCTGCACTCGATGACAGCACACATATTGTTTTGTGGTTACGAACTCCAGAACCTCTTTAGTCATTCTTAAAGTTAGTCAATAGGTTGAACCTTTTGAAACTAATTTTACAACATCGTACTGAATGGAACACTAGACTTCATTGAGCCAATTCAAGGTAAACTGAACCAAGGGAGCCACATTGCAAGCATTGGCGTATATGTCTGACGTGCCACTGATAACTTTCTATTGATTAGAGTGCCCTTATATACCTTGCAAGCAGTGCGAAAATAGATAATAATCATAATAATAACAGATTATTCCCATTACACATAATGGGGGTGCCAAGAAAAAAAGCCGCTCTACATGGCTTGACGAGTTCTCGGCCCCAGTACATTCTGCAGAAGCTTCGGAAATATCAATGTCCAAACAAAATCGTGCATAATCACAATGAATCCGAAAAAAAATAAGAAAATAAAAAAAACATAACTGAGCACCATTTTAGTCGACATTCGTAAGTCAACAGAAAACGTACGTTTAAACTGACAAAAATTTAAAAAATTAAAAACAATCATTAATTTATATATGCAAAAGCATGCATGACAGAGCGATATTCACCCGAGTTAATCTATCTATAAACACACCTTCAGCATGCAATACATTTAGAAGCTTTAGCATTCGGTATGCTAACATTTCCCTTCCAATGTTTAGCCGACACGTTGGTACGTGCCAGTAATCTGAATTACGATTTTGGTATGGTACAATATGTTGCTGCAAGCCAGACAATTCTTCCAGGGACGAAGTGTTATAAAGAAATTCTGTTCAAAGTTTTGTGGATAGCCTATAGATATAAAGATTGTGAATACTCAGTATATTATAAGTTTTAAACGGGTTTTCCGCGTGCGAGAAAAAGAAAATGCGGATAATCATCTTATTTGCTTGCTTTTCGCACTGCCAGCCTTGCGAGTGTTGCACGAGTCGTAACCAGAGACCCCAGTGCTTTCCACCTGCTTTCAATATTTCTCAAAATTACTAATTTAGGGGCTTTTAATAGCGCTCTAGCGCTCTGTAAGTTTTTAATTGTTTCTAATTTTTGATTGCCTTGCCAGATGAAATCCGTAACCGTATGATCGTTGTATATTCTTTTTGGGTGTTCAATTCAGCTCTTGCTGGTTAAGACTGAAGCTTGGGCTAGTTGGATCATCGTGTCTAGAACGGTAAGTATAGCGCACACAAAAGACAACACGGAAGAAAGTAGAACACTCAAAGCATTAACTTGCAACTGAGGTATGTACGGACGCGGACCATGTGAAAAACCCAAGGTGGACCGATCTCCAAAAACCTCCACAGACTTCTAACGGAAGCGAATTGAGCTATCATTGAGGCTATTTTGTGCGCGAGCTGCATTTCAGCGGCTGTTCAAATTCTGACGTTACTTCCCACTTGGTCTGCCAGCGATTCCTGAGGCAACATCAATTTAGGAGCAGTTTTTTGGATAAGGCTTGTGATATTCCAATACCAAAAGACGAGCCTCAAAAAAAAAAAAACAGTAGTGTTTGGTGAAATAAAATAAAACCAGTTATCATCTTTCGTCCCGGTAACTTTAAGCACCTGTACCGGTTCTTCGCTCGGTCACCTTGCACCGTCCGGGTTATCAGGTCCGGATGGGGTGACAAACTTTGTTGTGTCAAGCTGGATGGGTCTTGTCGGAGACGAAGTGGCTTCCGTTGGCCGTCGACGACTAATTCAGTTGAACTTTTAGTTACTTTTCAATAAACAATTTAATACTTTTGTAGCGAATGAAAATGCATAAACGAAACAATACTCCAAAAGGGTAACTTTTCTGTACGGGGTTGGGAAGGAGGTGGTCGGGTATTAGCTCATCCATCCCCCTTTATTGGACCGGCGAAACCTCGACGCGTTGTAAGACAGGCGTTTCCCACTGCCAACCAATCGGCTCACTTTTTCAACATCAGGCCTTAGCCCACATTCCCCCATCAGACCCCGTGGTCTGCGTAAATCTCACGGCCAAAGGTCAGGCGGGTACCGATGCAAGCACACTACATCACCTACATCACGCAAGTCAGAGCCGACCATGGTGTGGATAGCGCCGACTAAGTGAGCCATCCCGTCATTCATTCTGCCAGAAGCGGTCTGACGTTACCGTTCTGCCGTGACCCCCCACACGCGGCGAGAAAGACTACACCGATGTAAACGGTGCCGGCCAGAACCACCGCGTTATAAAGTACGTCTGTCTCCCGAGGTCGCCCATCACGGGAAGTGCCTACGCCAGCGCCTTCCTGCCAGCCAAGTCCCTCCTGTACTCAGGACCCAGCCGCGGAGCCCTTGTCGATCCTTACAGGACCTAAAAATACATCAGCGGTTGGTTCAGCATTTTGTCGTCGAACGCCTTTACAATTGGCGCTTAAATCAGCAATAACTCAGCGACAGCGGTTGAAGAGGAAGGTAGCAATTTATTTAGTATTTCATTTTTTTTATTTTAAAAGACTGACAGGGAAATATACAAAATAGAGTGAAATCGCATGCATCCTATTTGGCACTTCAATAAAAATTTAACAGCCGCTGAAGCGGTTTCGATTCATTCTGACAGATGGTGCTGCAGGCCTTCTAAGCCACGCGGCCGCACGGGATTTTTCACTGGTTCATTTCATTCAATTGCATTTACCTGAATAGCGTGTTTTAAAGACGCATTACATGAGGGGATGGGTGGTAAAATCGATTGATAAAAACCTAATCACACTATTTGTAATTAAAAAAGAGCAAGTTGCGAAATCAGGCTTACACGTTACACAGAACTCCTTTTCAACTTAACACAAAAGCGAAATACTGAAAAAAAATATACACATTCTTCTCGGGACATAAGCGCTCGCACGTTTCTATAAATGACTCATGATTTGTGTTAGGAACCACCTGGTCTAGAAAGTCATTCCATTCTGTAAGCGACAATATGAAGGGAGAAAAAAAAATTATTAGAGTGAGAGCGAAACTGCGACTGTACTGCCAAGTCCGTTGCATACATACCAACAAAACCATGATACGTAGCACACATATATAAGCGCATCTTGGAACACTCGAGCGTGTCATCTCTGCATATTAAGATACACCAAACCCCTCTAGGATAATAGCAATAGAGAAAGTACATAAAGAAAGTAAAACAAATCATGAGCCATTCCTCTCTGTCAAGGTGGACGACCAGCGAAGCTATTTAGCACATGACACCGACGTGACGCGGAATTTTGAACAAAGGTACGCAAACATGTATTGTCTGGATCGGTGGTCACCATGACGAAAGGTACTCACACATTTATTGTCGTCTTGATAGGTGGTCAGTTATTTGGCGTGGACGACTGTCGCCGCCCAGAGGAGCCGGAGGAAACTAGACACGCGCGACGGGACCGCCACCCTGTGAGGGCGGAAGGAAAGGAAACTAAACACGCAAGCGCTTGAAACGACGACAAAGAGAGTGCGGTGCGAGCGTAGACATGACCGACGCTGGTCTCACAGCGGCAAATCTTTGAGAAACCTTTATTATCTACCTGCGGGTCTACTGATCTTGAAAATGGTGCCTATTGATAGCTAATCTGCTGAAAATGCATATCCAAGTGATGAGACGTATAAGCTTTTCCAAAGAATGAAGCGATTTTGCATCAAATTCTGATACCTGAATTTTTGTTAACGCACACAAAAAATCCAGCGGAATCTAGTGAACAGCTTCGCTGTAAAATACCTTGTCTCCGATAATCCGAGCGAGTCTACAGATATGAAAAAAAGACCTTGCGAAACTCCCTACACTCACAGGATTTCACTATTATCTCAACAGAAAAAAATCAAGGCGCGAATCAATGTTAATCTTTTTCTGTTTCGTTTTTTTAGGATTCAGTATAGTTGTTTGGGCTGTGCAAACAAGTCGGATCGACCACGCAAGTAGGCACACGGCTTGATACCAAAAAATATACAAATTATTTTGTTGATTGCGCCACGCAAGAAGTCTTTCCCAGCTCCCTGTAACCTTGTATAGCAATATGTTGGCCAAACAGGCAGAGGAGATAAATATCGCTTTAAGCAGCGCTCCCACTGGCTTTTATGCAGACGCTGCCTGAGAGCAGGTTTGTTCCCTGTATGATGAATCCCGTCGCATTGGCCATACAAAAAAGACTGCCTGCAGGCATGTTCGACGCACACACATGTCTGAAGAAAACATGCTTTAAACATGATTGATGCGTAACCGCAGTTAATGACATCATCGTGTTTGAGGAGAACGCCGTGTCTTTTGTATACGACGTATGCGCAGTGTGACTCTGGATTTAAGAGAACCTGACTCTATAACGTAGAAAACTGCTACCAGGCCACCTCGGCGTGCACTGCCACGATTGCGGTTGCGAGACATTTCTGCCTCGCAACAACAAATGACGCAGAAAAGTTATATTAGCGAGCAGGTTACAATCGGGGTACCTGATAAATTATCTAAGCCAGAGCATTCGCGCAGCTGAAAGAAAACCCTGTCAGCGCGGCGTTATTGTTTTTATCCCGTAAGGAATGAATGTATGCAAGTGTCTAGCGTTACGTCCGACGTAACCCAAGTTACAAGTCCAAATCTCCACCTTCTCCCTAGGTTCACGGGGGAGAGAGAGGAGGGCGGGGGGGAGGGGTTAGGTACTTACGCGTTTCAGTGCTCCGTCCGGACGTAACGCCAGCCACAGAGATGAATGTATCAAGATAGGTAGTGCTGAGTTCGCTAGGGTTCCTAGTTGGTTTTTTGCATCTTTATGTAACTTGTTTTCCTTGTATATATTCCACCCACTCTAAGATAGATACTTTGGTTGCAAGTTGTAGTACATCGTTTTCCTTTTTACGTCCGGACCCAGCCGACGCTCCGAGTTGATAGAACCAATCGCAGCGTTAAAAGTGCTAGGCACAGGGTCTTCTTTGTACGTGATTCGTTCAACGATAATAGAACACGTTATGGGAATTCGCGTACCGCCGCCGATACGCCGTTCCCCACGTGGTCCGTCAACAACCCGAGTCCAGCCTGGTTCTTTCACGGGAGCGGGATTCCGCTCCCGTTTATTGGTACATAAAAACACAACGCTACAAAACACTCAATCTATACTACAAACACACGCGACATTACTCAAATATTTACAAACGTACGTTAAGCCCAAAGCTAAACACAAAGAGGGCCCCTAGGCCTCGTGTCCCGCTATTGCCCGAGAGCAGTTGCTTCCACTTGCCTATCTTGAGCGCCGGCCGGAAGTCCTAAGAGACTCTTGCCTCCCGGTTACCCGACTATATCGACCGATGGGCGAGGAGGTTTCTCCTCGCCCGCCATGGGGCGCCTGCAGCGCCATCCAGTGGCTAGGAGAGAAAGCGGCACGTCGGGAGCCGAATTCGAGATCCCGATCGACCCCGCGGCGACACGACCATGTGATCGTGTCTGAGGCGAGGCAACTGCTTAGCTGCTCCGCGGCACCTTTGCCAGGTTGGTTTGATGGGCGCCCTCGCGAATGCACGGTGCGCCATAACGGCGTACAGACACGTGACAACCACCATGATGTTGCGCTTTTTTGCGCTGTTTGATTGGATCCATTGGCCTGGTGGCGTCGGCTGCGTCTGGACTTAAGGTGAAAGAGATTGTAGTGCTGAGTGGGTTCTACAGGGTGCCACAAAAGAAAATTTTCAGGGTTTTTATTTTTACCGCAAAAATAAACTAGGCATCGCCGAACGCTCATTCTCCACCCAAAGGTAGAGCTAGAGGTCACAACCAGATGCCAAAGTTTCAGCCCGATCGATACCTTAATCAAAAGTTATAAGTGATTTTCTGAAAAGTTCAATGGGAAAATGGAGCCCATTTTTGCCCGTTTCCGGTTTCTGGTGCCATAGAGCCCCATGTATTCGAAAACTCCGTCGGCCGCCATTTTCACATTGAAATTTCCAGAAAATCACTTATAACTTTTTGATTAAGGTATCGGATCAGACTGCAACTTTGGCATCTGGTTGTGACCTCTAGCGCTACCTTTGGGCGGAGAATAGAGCGTCCTCCAGTTTATGCGGTAAAGACCCTGTAAATTTTCTTTGTGACGCCTGTACTTTCATCCGTGTTGTGTTTTGTGCGCCCTTTACTCATAGTTTTAGCTAGTGCTTATATAAAAGAAAATCGACATATAGTTTCCTGTACGCCACTTTGAAAAGGTATCAATTTACGTATCGTTCAGCCATATTACGAAAAGCGTGCCATAAAACAATGATTTCCTTCAAGCGTGTTTACTGACATCGATTATGCATGCTCAACATAGTCATGTACTGGTTCCTGAGGCTAAAGCCAAGTAAACTTGTCAAGAAAACAAAAACAAAAATATTCTCTCAATGTTTATCTTTTCTCCCGTATTGTGAAATCATAGTCCATGCTTTTGCTACAGGCGCTGAGAAGCATACATTACTTATGGTTTTTTCGTACGTTATTGAAGGTTCCCTCTCGAGGCTTATATTTTTCCGCAGCCCACAATGAACACGTTCCTTCTAATAACCCCTATAAATTTTCTTCTTCTATTGATAGGTGGATTGCCAGAAGAATCTAACGACCCACTGCTGCTGAGCATACGAAAAATGTTCCTAGAAGCAGACGACGGCATTCTTCGTCAGGCCATTCGATTTCCGATTCTGTGCAGAATAATTACCAGCGTGATTTCCTTCACGAGTTACATCAAAACGTTGACGCGAATCTTTGACAACGTCAGTCAGGTCATTGAACTTCGCCGAAAAGGTCAAAGCCCCAGGACAACCGACATGCTGCAGATGATGCTCGACGCCCAGGCTGGCATCCTGGACAACACCAACAACACGGGCCAAAGAAAAAAACTTATGGAAGACCGTCATCTTCTCGGCAATTGCTTCATCTTCTTGGCAGCAGGCTTTGAAACAACGGCTACGTCGCTTGCCTTCGTCATCCACCTGCTGGCCAAGTATCCCTGAAGAGCAAGAGCGAATTTTGAACGAACTTAACAAGGTGTTCCCGGAAAAAGACCAAGATCTGACATACGACGGCGTCCAAGAGCTCAAGCGTCTCGACATGGTCATTTGCGAAAGTCTGCGCCTGTACCCTCCTGTCGTCCTCTTCGTCAGCAGACATTGTCGAGAGGACACCACAATCATGGGACAGCTCATTCCGGCTGAAGCAAATATCATAGTTCCTACGTGGCACATTCACCACGACCCTGAACACTGGCCAGAGCCTTTCAAGTTTGATCCAGAGCGATTCGCCGAAGGACTGAACACCGGTCATTCTGCAGCGTACTTGCCCTTTGGGTTAGGGCCCCGAGTGTGCATCGGAAAGAGGTTTGCTCTGCTGGAAATTAAGCTGGCACTGTGCAAATTGATTCGAAAGTACAGGATCAGGCAATGCAAGGAAACTCAGGACCCAGTGAAACTGGTAGTTCCCACCGCGGCAATCAATCCGGAGAAAGGAATCAGCGTTAAATTTGAACACAGATAGCTCTCGTTCACTCTTAAAAAAAGAGGTCTGTATAGCCCTCCCTAAATGGGGAACGCTGTTGTAACCAATGTACCTTCAAAAAGGAAGAAACGTTTGTGCCTGAAACGAAGGGAGCAAAGTTTCTCCGTCGTCTGCATATCTCAGTATGGCGGCCCCTAGTCCAGCAAATCAAGCTCCATAAGGCTTAACAAGCTCCATAAGGCTTAACGAGGGCGCTACGTCTCTTGTACGGGGCGAAAGGAGCAGTAAATAAAAGCCTAACACCGGCTTTCCTCGAACTGCATTTATTTCCGAAGCCAGCTTCCCCGCAGGTAAGGAAACTTCCGTTTCGATAACAGTCACTCAGTGTCTCTCGTCGTTAGCACTGCGATGTTAAACGAAGACAACCGATACCCAGTTACTTCGCGCACTTTACATCTTACCTTTGCTATTCCTTGAGCCACAATTCCTTCGTCAACCGCACATCACAGAGGAGTGGTAAACCATTCGCAAAACCAAAAGCCACTCTCAAAAGAACAATGTCTTATGTCTGCACGGTACCGCGAAGTGTGAAAGAAGGTTAAATCGCTGGCCTGAGATGGTAAGCGTCAAGCATGGCCTCCGAGATCCCGAAGCGCGCGCGCGAAAGGCTTCTCCGGCCGTTTTATTCGAGTCGCGCCCCAGTAGAAGAGTGTAATTGCGCTAACTCCGTCGCTCGCCGCGAGGGGGCGTTGTCTGCCCTGTCACAGCAGAGAGGCGAGCCGTCAGCGTCGCAGGTAAAGATCTGCACTGGTACGGGCCAGACCGCCGGCCACGGGCCGGTCCGGCCCGCGGGCTGGGCTCGGGCTTCAAGGCTACATCATGAAGGGTCCGGGCCGGGTACGGGCTTTGCATTCAAGTCTAGGAGGGGGCCAAAATAAGCCAAACCGGCCATCACTTTTGTTTTTTTAGCGTTATGATTTTTGGGAGCATTCTTGGGGGTTGGAAGAGGAACCACAGTGGGGGGAGGGGGGGGGGGTGCTGAAGCATGCATGTCTGGGTGTATGTGTTTGTATGGTTCGGTGTGCACAGAGAATGCTCTTCCAGAGGACTAGCGGCGAAGCGTTCCCTTTCGCCCCCGGTGTTGGGACCGAGCGGTTGTCCGGGCACTTTGTGTACGGCAGGGAGCCGAGCCAGGGCAGGAACTCATGATGAAGCCGGATTCGGGAAGGACCAGGGAGCAGGAGGGGTGTCTCTTATATAACTCTTTATATATACATATGGACAGGTTACATCATCAACGGGAGAACGCCAGAGAACACACTGTAGGAGCGGCCTGCTGCTCATATATAATGTCACATTTCCCCACATCCCTAGTAGGGAATCCCCAGGGTTCAGGTATGCCCTTCCCCTCTCTCTCACACTGCCACACGCGGCACTCGCACGGAAGGGCCAGACATCCTTGGCCGCGGTGTCGCCGGTCCAACCTCGGCGGACAATGGTGCCATCGAAGTCGAGGAAGGTAGAAGACATCCATAATTGCAGGCGTCCTGGCTTAATCCCATGGGCGATTTAACCTGGGGAAATTGAGTAAAGACCCCTCCTTTGTCGAGGTCAGAGAGCAGAAGCAAGGAGAGGGGCCGGACGGCAAAGACGGCCAGATGACACTGG
>JAZHYW010011278.1:0-11977 GCA_037355805.1 Ixodes ricinus | reverse complement strand
GTCAAAAGCGAACATGCCAACCGTTCTTCACAAACGTTGAACAATGGCAAAACGGATAAGGCAATGCTACTTTATGTAGTTACTTACAGTCCACTGCGTCTCAATATTGCGGCACCGCTTTCCAACATCGAAGCGAGCTTATCACTGTCGCCACAGGCTGATAAAAAAGAGAGCCAACGAAAATGAAATCGCCAACGATATTCCCGTAAACTGGACTGCCGGTTTTGTACATAGTCAAGAGCGTCCACTCAGTGAAAGGAGTGCAGATTTATACTATTGATTTTATCGTATTCAATGCAGTGCCCATAAGGCATTACAGCAAGAAAATAAAGATTACA
Organism: Ixodes ricinus; assembly: GCA_037355805.1. NCBI lineage: Eukaryota > Metazoa > Arthropoda > Arachnida > Ixodida > Ixodidae > Ixodes > Ixodes ricinus. The sequence goes on along the minus strand of JAZHYW010011278.1, from coordinate 11,639 downwards.
AATCTACAAATGTTTACAAATTTACGAAACTATCTTCACAAAAAAATATATTCACTTATACACGCAAATATTCACCGAGATATACACAGAAGGTCAGACATTAAAAACATCCCTTTAAAAATACCGCAAGGAATATGCAAAAGTACAGTCGTTTAACAATTATTAAAATAAGTACTTTAAAAGACATTCGAACTATATTACAGGATAGCCGTTGCACATTTATTTTGAACTGTACGTGGAAAACAGTATTTCGAATCGCCAGTTGGTTGGTTGAATGTTCTAGTTTTGTGAGCGCGTCCTGCCCTTTGTGAAAATAAATATGGCGGACGCAAATATTTGTTTCTGTCAATTTTTGTTTTGTTTCAATAAATGTGCTGCATTACAATTAGGGCTCCGGTCCGGCGGCAGCCATCGTGAAAAAGCCATTAGTTGAACTACTAGCTGACGGCATCGATCCATGGAACCCAGACCGTTTATACTGAGATACTTTGGCCAATGGACGGAGCTTGTTGCTTGCCAGAACCAGCGGAATTCCCGATAGCACAAAATAGCGGTACCCCTTTTCTTGTTTTTTCCTGAGAAATCGCATAGAGTTGTCAAAGCCACGAAATGGCTGACGGAAGCAGTCATCCCCCGGTTGCCAGACAACGCTGCTGTGGTTGCGAGGCTGTAAAAATCTCATATATAAATAAAAAAACTTTCTCAGTATTAACGGCTCTGGTGAGGCCGAAAACTGTGGTATGACACGTAGCACCGATGTTCCCCCTTCGTTCTTAATTTCCTCCATACTGCTTGCGTCTCTATGCACGAGGCACGTTCACCGTGTGCTCTCGCCCGCGTCACGCGGTGCCGGTGCTGCCCAGTTTGCGCAGCAGTCCCAGCTATACAATCCAGCTCATCTATCGGAGTAAGAACTACCAATTCTGGCCAGCTCTTATTCTTTGATATGGGCTTGTGATCCAGCGGCGCAGTGATTACCACACGCCGTCATAAAAAATAACACCCATTGAATATAAATCTTGCGGCTGACCTTATTCATGTTTAGTGAATTAAAAAAATACATATATTTTATTAGAAATAAAGTTTAGGATACATTTATCAACAGGCGGGTTGACAATGGCATCGGCTGGAAAGAAAGCAACGCGTTATGATCGGTTTATTTAATTAATATAATAACAATTACAATGCGACGATATGTTAATGAATATTGTTTCGCAGGAAGGCGTTTTATATTAGAGAGTTCCAGTAAAACGTTTTCAAAGGCCCGCTACCGAGCATGCATCGGGCGCCCACTTCGGAGCATTGCATCGAAGTGGCAGCGTGAGCTCCCGCTACAAAAAGCGTTGCCTGAACACGTTCTACCAAAAACTCTCCTTGGTTAAATGAATGGCCCATAAAAGGTGACGAGTACAACGAACGATATTTCTTGACGTGCCGACTGAGATTAGTTAGAATAAATAGTTTCCGATAACTACGATAACTATACTTCGACACTCGACTACGCGTTTGCGTGTGTGTACCTCATTCTTGTCTGACTGCAAAAAAAAACATATATTAAAACTTTCTCCAAATGTGGGAAATTTAGACAATATTGTGGTGGCGTATTGCACCCGCAGTGAACTGAAAGCCACGATTCTCTTTTCGGACAAATTATGTTCTGTCACGACTGTTTGTCGGCGCTACCCATAAAATGAGTCGCAGGTATCGCGGCATGAATCTTTATACTTCGTGTCGGTGGAAGTCATGGCACAGTCGACGTTGCAAACCAATGAGGCTTGTAGCATCGACATAACCGTTTCACAAAAATGCGCTGCCGGTAGGATATTTTAGACACAAAGTCAGTTTTATATAAAATAATGTTGAACCCGGAAAATAAATACTGAAGACTGTGTAAGAGTTTAGAAACAATCCGAGACATTTTCAAAGTAATATTGACACCGAACAGCTACCTGTTTTTCTTGATGCGTTTAGTGGATCTGAAGGAAGTCGCTTCAAGGTCTTGTATGGTCGACATTTTGGTTCATGGAATGACGAGTTTTTTGTTTAATCTCTCCTGTTTTATCAGCCCATCCAAATCCGCGCTGAGACATTACTTCATAAAGATATTTCTAAGACACCAATATTTTGTTTTTATACACCGTCAAAGCAGCTGATCTTCACACCGCCACAACATGAGACGCGATGTTCACAGTATTGAAAAAGTAATTTTCCTGTCGTAATGTACTCAGGAAAAAATATAATTATAGTAGATATGTGAGCATGAGCCAGATTGATTGCGTCGATTGTGGCACACGGCCAAGGACGCTTACTTGGCGAGGAACGCTTGTAGCAAGATACTAGTTTCCTCGCCTTTGTGAAAACCGTCATGGGGCCCAACACGACTTCTGATATGTTTTGACGGACCATTCGAAAACCTTTGAGTGATTTGAGACATTCCGCAGTTTTTTAAATGTCCTGACGCACCACCCTCAAGACTACCTAATGGACGTAAAAAATGAACGACGATTACAATCCCCTGTTAACGCTGGATTAAAGCGCAGCTCTTGACGAGGAGGAGGGGAAGGTACGGAGAAGAGGCTGTGCCCCTCGTACTTCTCCCGCTCCCATTAAAGAGAAAATCTTACGCTAAATTTGGCGGGGAGTTTTTTCCGATACATTTAGTGGGTATTTTTTTTTCTCTAAATTTAGTGAGGAAGTTTTTTCGCTAAAATTAGCAGGAAAAGTTTCCGCTCAATTTAGCTAGGAAATTTCTCGGCTAACATTTAGCGGGGAAATTTACCCAGTCCAACGCACGTGCGCGGTTACGCCGACCGCGACGGCGACGCCGGACGCTAAGCTCGGAGCCGGAAACGGGGCGCCTAAGAGCTCCGCTTTAAGAACCCGTCATAGATTCTTCGAGAGGCCTGTGAGGTTCCTGCTCCAATCCTTTCCATGAAAATGAGGAAAATGGGATAGGAACGTTTTGCAGTTTGTTTGAAGATACCTTGTTTTATTCAGTCTAAATACACCTCTCGTCAAAAGCTGCTCACCCTGTTTTAGCAATGTCAACAAGCGCCAACTGAATGCGCAAAACGAGCAGACGCTTCGAGTCTGGAGCTCTCGCTTCATGCAGGGAACCTATCGTCTCAGAGCAGCTGGCAGTGTAGCACTCGACCAAGAGAAATCCTTTCAATCGTTCTGCGACTCTTTCGTCCGCCCGGCCTCAGAAGCATCCATGCAGCGAAATAAACGCCAGAGACGCCAGACGCAAAGGCACCAGGGACCGACACCGTTGACTGTGCCTGTGATTTCTGGAACGGTGGCCTGGTATGTCTTTTGCGCGTTAATTTGGTTTGGCTAGGCGCGCCAGAGACATTTGCGTTAACGTGTGGTGCACCTTGGCGTGTGCTGCATAGCGTACATCATCAACAACTTGCCCAACGGCATTGTGAGCGATCTGGAAATCTTTTTTTTTTTTTTGCCATGAGGAACTGGTTTTTTGTCGATGTCTGATCGCTTGTGTTTACGGGCAAAGCTTGCTGCCGTGTTTGTGTAGGCGTTGATGCTTATCCTTCTTTTGAGAGTCAGGACATGTATGCTGAAATGCTCCCGTGCGGGAAATAAATTTCTCAATAACGTCTTAAACTGCAATTTTCGCCAATGATTTTTAGTCATGTTGGGCGATCTAGAGGGTTGAAGAGGCTGAAGGGGTCGGAAGGGCTGAAGGTGTTTGAAGGGCCGCTGCGTTTGAAGTGGTGAAGGGATTCGACGGGCCGATGGACTGATGGGCTGAAGGGGTTTCAAGCACAAATGAAAAGGTCCCATTTTACGATCGAGGCCTCAGATGTTCGCTCCAATTTGCTATCTTTGCTCGCTGGCTCAGAATAATTCTATCGAAGCTTCGAAAGATCGGAAATGGCGATTGTCATGGCGAAGCACACGCGCTTAAGCCGATCAGCTTGTGGGAGTTTGGTCATCTGTGTTTCAGTACTGTGTTTCGTCCTGCTAGCAGGCAGGGGAAAGCAATGATGCAACTTTTCCAGGGTTGAGATTACTAAGCGTCCTCAGTGACCCCTTTCTAGCAACTATTAAAGTAGGTCACCGGCCAAGAATGCCCTTATGACCTTTTATTGCCTAATCAATACATTGGCAAGTGCTACTTCGAAGGAAAGAATGTAGGGAGTTTCAAAACACCCTTAGGATTTCGGGAACTTTTGAAATGAGCGCGCAGATGGCATCGTCCAAGGCATGCTTTTTACGAAGCAAGTTTCCAGGCCACACGCTTAACATGCAGTTCTTTAACATGCAAAAAAGCAAAACGAAAAAATTAATGTTTCACGCTTTACAGGAGAGCACGAGCCTGGTGATAGCCATGTTGCGTTGCGTACTCGATAGTTCAAGAATACTGATTCGCGAGCCGACCACCGACATATACAAATGTTATGCGTATGTTTACTTGTTCTCGTCAATATTTCGTGTAATGCATAGTCAATCTAGTTTGAAGGAATCCAAGTACAAAACTTTAGTTCAAATGTAATATATTATCAAAATTGCTACAAAACAATAAGAAAGTACCTTACTTCACCATATATTCACGATGCCTGCACGCGGCCTTTAACTATTAATGACCGACTAAACAGCACCATGTTACACGTTTAAAAGACGTGTATTAGGTACAAACAAAGGTGACGAAAGTGACGAAAGTCATGAGCGTATCGTTCTCGGCAATGGAGGCTTTAAGCCCTCAAGGCCATAAAACGTACTGGTGTGTGGCTTTGGAAACATATATTAATGGCGGGTTCTGCAGTAAAACAAAGCGCTTTATACTGCGAGGCTCAAGCGCCTTCAGTTTATCTGCAATATGGACATTTTCACACGAAATATCTGTTGAATGGTCGGTTCGGGAAAGTGACAACGGCAGGAATTGTCTTTCGTTTGCACATAATGTAGAGGCATAATTGCCAGGCGCACACTTGCTGGGTAGCTGGGCAGGATTGGGCCTTGACTAGCATGCGTGGACAGGACATGAACAATTCGGAGACTGCAGCGTCTCCGCGCCATTTCCCAGGCGCCAGCCTACTGGAACTGCCAGGGAAGAGATTTCGCTGGCGTTCCTCGGCTCTTGGTCAGAGCAAACCAGCCAGACAGACGGCCGCCACAGTGGCGCTTAGATGTGCCGACCAGCCCCAGAATTCACGGAACTGCCAGGGTGATTTCATGGCCAGCAATTTTGTTGGTCCAGTACGACAATTAGACGAAGTTAGTGGCGCTCAGTGTGGCCCGAGTTCTACGCGCTGGAAATGAACAGAAGTTCGTATGTTGCCTTGGTCCAGCCGACCACTGCAGGGTAGACAGGCGGAGACAACATTTAAGGATTTTGTGGCGCTCCAATCACTGGCCCCAGGATTTCCGCGGATGCTTTAAGCGGGGAGTGGTTTCGAAGAGATTGCCGATTTAGTTTTTACTAAGATTCAGCTGGAACGACTTGATAAGTGCGAATACGTTCATTATTTTTTTTTTTAAGCAGACTTGATTACACAACAGAAAATATGTGGCAATAATTCCTTTGTTCTATGACTCTTCATTCTTTCCTTTACCATAAATGCGCGCGAAGGAGAGCTCGTGAAGTGTCAACATCGACGTCACATTGATTTCGCTCGCACTGATCGTGAAACGAAGTGTAGGACATGTGGGGCACGTTTCGGCGGTGCACGCGTCGACGTGTTCAGAACTAATTTGTTCTGTGTTGTCAAGGTTAGCGTAACTTCTGCAGGGCTCCAACTTTGTCAAAGCTGGGGTGAGCGCGTGGAAATAAGGGGCACCACGAGGCCTCGTGGACGTGCTCTTGTTCTTAGTTTTCTGAATGCGCTGATCGCGTGCGCTGAAAACAGCCTATGGCTCCGGAGAAAAATTGGGGTGTGCGTATGTTTCGACAGCCTAGAATTTGGTCTGCCTCAACGGCCGACGAGTCTCCCAGCTGTAGATGAGAAATTTAGCCAGTGCAGAACCCACAACCGCTAGCGCGGGGTCTTTAACGTGCATCACGCAGTAGTGATACACGACCGCACGCCGATGCGATGTTCATCCAGATCGAAACGGGAAGGGCTGCGGATTGAACCCAGGATCGCTGGTTCCTTTTGCGCGAGCTTTCGCTCCACGTGCTCCGAGCTGGTGTGCCCTAGCCCACTCGGCCGCCGATCCCCCCTATGGCCCCGGAGGGAACCATGTCTTCTGTTTAGACACGCACAGCAAGTTAGCAACTGGATTACACCGCTGTATGCACTGCGAGCTGTAGCGATTTGTAAGGTCCACGAAAAAAAACGCCATACTCGGTGACAGGTTAAAAGTAAACGCTGGGGAGGGGGTCGCCTCCTCTCGAGCGTTCGCACTGCAAAAGGGGAAAGAGATGGGAGGAGCTTCCACTACCTGTCACCGACTATAATAACGCGCTTCATCTCAAAACTGAGAGTGATGCTCAGCAAATCCCACGCGAAGCACGAAATGTACGCTTCCTTCGATTTGTGTGTATGTTTATGAGGCAAAAAAACGTAGTGCTTCTTTTTCTCTTATGCCCATTTAGCGACGCAGCCAGGAATATTTTCCAGGGGGGGGGGGGGGGCGACCCTGAAAGTTTTTTTTGCCACCCCTCTACCTAAGTCACTGGTGCATTGTCGGCTGTACGTGATTTTGAAAATCTCAAAACAACCTGTTTTACTGAGCCGGTAAACACGGCCTGTAATTAAAAAAAAGAGAAATTAAAAAAAAACTTTTACTTTTTTAACAAAAAATAAAATCTGAAAACAAATATCCACTGATTGATTAAGCAATTGCATGTCTTCACAAATAAAAATATCAAGTTGAATTAAGATGTCGAACCCCGTGTTTGAGGGACGAGATGGACATAAGTTTATGTAGATTTCAATCAGCAAAGGTTATCACGGAACATATATAGCAGGAGAAGCTGGGACATTATGTTTGATCGCCCCAAAAAATTGACTTCAAACTGCGTACAAAACACGATAACTCCAGTAATGACCACGGTATAGTGACACCGCGGCCACCGAAATATAAACTGTAATAGAGTGGGGTCGAAACCGAAACTGTGTGTACGCTGGAAAAGCGCCGAAAAATACACGAACAGAAAGAAAGAAAGCAGTACAGGGCGCACTCTCAACTAAAGGTTATTTGAAAAGTACACACATATATACCCGGCAGGCATACTAATCGTCACTCATCTAGACCAGCCCCCGTTTCAAAACTCATATTTATCCGAGTTCAGTCGTATTTCAATCCATTGCTTCGTTCCGATCCAAAGCCAAGCAGCTTCCGGATTCTTGTCCGTCCGGGCCAAGGGCGTGCAGACAAAGGCCTGCCTCAACGTGTGCGGGTGAAGTCGTACTTCAGGTAAGTTTTGCCGATTTCATATTCATAACGCATGCCCGAAGAGTATCTGCTTATGCTGGATGATCTTCCGAACACCGTAGCTCACGTTGCCACCGTAATTCGGATGATATTTAACTTTTTCGACGCTTGAGCGGTCTCCGCGACTTCGTGTTCCTGGCCCGAGGCGGCGTCGCGTCACAGTTCTGAAGAATTTTGGCTGGCTTTAGGCAAACGATCGCAATAACTTGTGGAGGCTGTTCGTTGAAACCTTGCGTAAATGCTAGCCGCTATCTTGAGAATCCCGTGAATGTTCTGCGATACCGGAGCACGGCAGGGACGCTGATCCGATTGTTTCGAAAGTTGCTATCGGCCGCGTTAAACTGATCTGGGCTGTCAAACGCTTAGATACGGATCTTAGAACAAACGCTTTGGATGTGTTTGGGAGGGCGACACGCGTGAACGTAGATGGTTTTTACTTTCACGTGTCGGGTTTTGCGCCGCGTCCAGCGGAATGGGTGCCGCTGGCGTTTGGCGGGTTACGGCGGGTTGATAGAACACGCTCCTAGCTGGGCGTCGTAGCGCTCGCGTACGGCGTTTGCCCCGCGCCGGCCTGCTGTCCTTGTCGTTGGTGTTGAGGCGCGCGGGCCTAGAGATACTTAAAAGTGTTGACAGGACCCTGGTAATCTCATCGTTTCCGTTGTTTTCTCCCTTACGGGCGCTTGCATGTGTGTCTAGCCTTGCGAGCCACCCGGAGTACTACCACTGTCGCTAATAAAGATTATTATTGTTTGCCTTAATGGCGTTTTAATTTACCCCGGTCATATTCGTGACTGTAGAACCCGCGGGTGCACACGTAGTTTACATGGCTGAGGAAGGAGGTTGAATGATTTGGTTAAAATGCTCTGATCTGATATAGAATGTGTAGTGACTTTTAAATAATTGAGGTTCTGGTAAAGCTGAAGGGAGTCTCTTAAAACATTTTTGCAACCTTGATCAAGACCCAATGCTGGGTACAATTTTAGTCTAAAGGCTGGTCCACACTTTTGCCACTGACTATGACTGAGTCCGACAAAACCAGTCTTTAAGCCCCTTGTCACGGCTTATGACCGGGCTGCGCAGCACCAATGGCAGTCGTAAGCAACTTAAAATCCTTTTTTGTTGAACTTGGTCATAGTCAGTTGCAACAGTGTAAACCAGCTTTAACACCTCTTACGTTCATGTAACTAACAGTAGCTTCAGGATAAACTTGCGCATTGTACTACCCCAAAGTATTTCGATCACATCCTCGGTTTTGATTCTTGATCTGTATCCCAGCACTACGTAACGTCGATAGGCTTGTTGATTGCTGTGCATGTGACTATCATGCAAGCTACGCTATTTCTAGGTGTTGTTTAATTTGTTTTTAAGGTTCCCGGGATTTTTTTAATGTATCATTAGGTATCTAAGCTCCAGGTGCACACTGTTTTTAATACAATTACTTCATGCAGAAACTCAGTTTCCTTATTTGGTTGAGTTTAATGGTGGTGCCATCATGGTTTTTGCACTGTCGACGACAAGAGAAGCGTAATGTTGGCACTTGTTCTTTTGTTGATCTGTGAAGCAAGTTCTGGTTTCTTTTTTGTTCCAGAATGTCAGTCTGATTTTTATTCATGGTGTTGCAGGAAGTCTGTATGATGAAGAAAAAACGGCAGGTGGCTAGAAGCTGCCGATGAGCTGCCAGTCTGGATAGCAGTCATCAACTCAGCAAAGGCCTGCAGGCGAATCAGCCCCACCCGTTTCTCTGCTGCCATTCGAGACAGGATGCTTTGTAAAAGGTGAAACAGGGCCCATGCACTGCTTCCGCAGGGCCCTGGTGGTATTTATCTGACATTTTGTTTTTCTAAACAAATAACACCATTACAAACTGTAATATACCGAGCAAGCACCCACTCTAACCTGGGGATGATCCTTGAGAGCTGGGGGATAGGGTAGGTAATAAAGCAAACGTCTACATGGTCGGGTGGTCCCTTGGTCCGACCACGGAATTACGAATAGCTGCCATTTGCAAAGCTAGTTTACTGCGCAAACACGTAAAAACAAAGCCTCTGTTTTTTTTTCTTCTTTGTTTGATTACAGAGAAGTATCTTAAAAAATGGTTGCTTACGCATTTGCTTGTTTATGTTGCTGAAGATTTAAATTTATTCTTCTGAGTTAGAACAAACAAGCAACCCATCTTTTCTTGGGCACAACGTTTTTGGCAATGAAGAGAAAGCTAGAGAGGGGGAGGCAGGCAGTGCTAATGGTTCTGTATTAGCACACCGAAATAGTTTCGTTTTTTTCCGTCTAGGTTTTACTTTGGGGTTTTGCGTGTCAACCACGCAGTTGCTACAGTGCATCTTTTTGTACAAGGATTGCGGTTGAGGGAGCTGAACCGCGATCGCCGAGCATGCAGGCACATTCACATCTATTTCTCAACGTTTCTCCCGTTTTTTTAACGTGAGCCAACACTTTGACTGAAGCACTCGACAGACTTTCAAGGTAAATTTCACCGTGGTCAATCTCCTAGAATTTTATTTGTCTCGCAGCTGACGAAGATAGGCAGTGTCGATTCAGGAAAAGCTGTGAATTTCGTGATCGTAGATAAACGCCGGAAAAACAGAGACAAAAAGTTGGTGTGAACACTGGCACACTCGCAACTAACATTTATTAAAAAGAACATTTTTTATATAGCCATGAAAAACGTCAGTCATGACTACAACTGGTGTAACCCTCGATCAAGAAACTCGTATTCTTTTGCCGATAAGGTTATGGATGTGTCACTTGTACACCTCGTGCCTTTAGCTTTAATCTCAAACGCCTGGTGTAGCTCTCTAGATGCTTTATTTGGGTATCTGGCCAAAAATTTGGTGTCATCGAATGACTGGGAGCAAAAGCAGCGTCTGCGGTGTGTGGCCAGATGTCCTGATGGAGGTTGGTCGTGTTGCCACCTCATGTTCGCGGGCGCAATCATTAATACATAGGCCTGTCTGACCTGTGTACACAGAACCACATGACATTGGGATTTCGTACACAACTCTGGTCGTGCATTCTGTGAATTTTTTGCAGTGTTTAGTTTTGCATTTGTCTTTTGCAAGGGCCGCGGCTGCAGCAACCACGCACGTCAGCTGCTGCCCTTGTTTCCCGTCATTTGATGACACCAAATTTTTGGCCAGATACCCAGATAAAGTATCTAGAAAGCTACACGAGGCGTTTGAAATTATAGCCGAAGGCACGATTTGTACAAGTGACACGTCCATAACCTTATTAGCAAAAGAACATGAATTTCTTGATAGAGGTCTGCACCGGTTGTTGTCATGACTGACATTTTTCACGGCAATGTAAGAAATGTTTTTTTAATAAATGTTAGTTGCGATTGCGCCAATGTTTACGTCAACTTCTTGTCCCTGTCTATTTTTTAGGCGCTTGTCTATGATCATGAACCCACTGGCCTAAATTGCCAGATGAACGAATTTCATCGGTGCTGCTGTGTTTTGAGGTCATAATACGTAAACCCTTCTGGTTTTGAAAAATTATTGCGTGGGTGGGATATACTGAAATACAAGCACGCACACTCCACGATGCAGTCGCATTCCATTTGAATTGTATTCAGTTATGGCTGGCCCTGGGGGGTCGCTGGCACACCACAGCTCAGAACATGTGTAGTGAAAGATTGCGCTGCAGAACCCAGGGGTCCTGAGCTTGATCCCCACCCCTGTTCATTCACACCAGTGAGCTCGCTAACCAACCGGTATACGGAAACAACTAGGAGTCTCGGTTCCCACTGTCCCACTTGTCGTACACGTTGCACACCACTTGCTTGCTTGGTTTGTTTTAACATTTCTTGGTTGCCAAACTTCGTAAAAATCCCACACGTCAAACAAATGGGCGAGCTCACAGAGTGTACCAACAATACACCACACTGATGATGCCTAAAGATGCACATGATAAAGATGCCATCTTAATTTTGCAGGGAGCTAGAAAACCTAGGGTGAACTTAAACGAAGAAAACACAAAATAGCTAAAAAGGAAATGCTATTGGTTTGGCACATCCTGGCTAATGTTATGCTAACATTCTAAAGTCAAAACTAAACAAAACAATTTTACTTATTTTTTAATTGGTTAAGTTCCACCCAGCAAATTATTATGGTTGAACTATATTCAGCTATGCATTGAAACGGTGTCCTTTGGCTCTCTAGCTTTAGCTCCATTGCCACGGAACGTTGTCCCTCTCCTCTCCTGCTTTGGCATTCTACTCGTTC
>JAZHYW010011277.1:0-23508 GCA_037355805.1 Ixodes ricinus | reverse complement strand
TGTTTCCATTTACGGCTAAACAATACACTGCAGATTTGGAGAGAATGCTTAATCTGACCATTTCTGTTAGCACTTCGTTCTGTTCTAGTCCTGGAATGGAATGTGATGCTGCAGCCAGCACACCGATTATGCTCTGCATTATGTGCACACGAAATACATTCCTGCCGTTCTCACCTTCCCGAACCGACCATTTAACAGACATTTAGTGTGAAAATGTCCATATTGCAGATAAACTGAAGAGTGCTTCGAGCCTCGCAGAGTAAAACGCTTTGTTTTGCACCAGAACTTGCCATTAAGATATGTTTCCAAAGCCACACACTAAATACATTTTATAGCCTTGAGGGCTTAAAGCCTCCATTGCCGAGAATTATACACTCATGACTTTGTCCTTTCATCACCTTTATTTTGACCTAATACACGTCTTTTAAACGTAAAACATGGTGCTGTTTAATTGAGCGCTCATTAATGTTAAAGGTTGCAAAAATGGCATCAAAAAGAGATCTATGGTGAAGTGAGGTAGCTTTCTATGGTTTTGTAACACATTTTGATAAATTATTACATGAACTAAAGTTTTCTACTTGGATTCCTTCAAACTAGATTAATTATGCATTACGCAAAATATTGACGAGAACAAATAAACATACGTATAACATTTGTAATTGTGGAGGTGGTCAGCTGCGAATCAGTATTCTTGAACTATCGAGAACGTAACGCAATATAGCTATCACCAGGCTCATGTCTCCTCTAAAGCGTGAAACATTAATTGTTCTTTTTTTGCTTTTTTTGTATGTTAAAGAACTGCATGTTAAGCGTGTGGCCTGTAAACTTGCTTCGTAAAAAGCATGCCTTGGATGATGCCATCTGCCCATCATTTCAAAAAGTTCGCCAGAATCCTATGGGTGTTTCGAAACACCCTTACATTCTTTCGCTGAAGTGCACTTGCCAATGTATTGATAAGCAATAAAGGTTATAGTGCGTTCTTAACCGGTAACCTACTTTAATATTTGCTAGAAAGGGGTCACTGAGGACGCTTAGTAACTCAACCCTGGGAAAGTTGCATCATTGCTTTCCCCTGCCTGCTAGCAGGACGAAACCAAGTACTGAAACACAGACGACCAAACCCCCACAAGCTGATCGGCTTAAGGGCGTATGTTGCCATGGCAATCGCCATTTCCGATCTTTCGAAGCTTCGATAGAATTATTCTGAGCCAGAGGAGCAAAGATCACCAAATTGAAGCGAACACTTGAGCCCTGACGTGAAATGGGACCTTCTCAGTGCTTGAAACCCCTTCAGCCCATCAAACCCATCAGCCCGTCGAACCCCTTCACTACTTCAAACACTTTGGCCCTTCAAACACCTTCAGCCCTTCCGACCCCTTCAGCCCTTCAACCCTCCTAGACGCCCAAATGACTAAAAATCATAGGCGAAAAATGCAGTTTAAGACGTTATTGGAAATTTATTTCCCACATGGAGTTTTGCATGCATGTCTTAACTCAAAAAGAGGATAAGCATCAACGTTTAATCAAACACGGCAGCAAGCAACTGTAGACACTAACGATCAGAACAAAAAGGAGCAACCGAGTTCCTCGTCGCAAAAAAAAAAAAGATTTCCAAATACTCACAATGCCGCTGGGTAAATTGTTGAGATGTACGCTAGAGCCAAGAAGGTGCACCACACGTACACACAAATGTCACTAGCACGTCTAGCCAAAACCAATAACGTGCAACAGACATCCGCCACCGTTGAGAAATCCTGAGCACAGTCACGGTGTGGTCCCTGGTGCCGTTGCGCTGGCGTCTTTGGCGTTTATTTCGCTGCATGGATGCTTCTGAGGCCGGGCGGACGAAGAGGCGCAAGAAAGAGACATTGAGGGACCTTGTCGATTCTAACACCCAGCTGCTCTAGAAGATAGGTTCCACGCATGGAGCGAGAAGCCCAGACTGAGCGTCTGCTCGTTTTGCGCATTTAGTTGGCGCTTGTTGACATCGCTAAAACAGGGTGAGCAGCTTTTGACGAGAGGTGTATTTAGACTGAATAAAACCAGGTATCTTCAAACAAAATGCAAAACGTTCCTATCCCATTTTCACGGAAAGGATTGGGCAAGACCTCACAGGCCTCTCGAAGGACTATGACGGGTTCTTAAAGCGCAGCTCTTAGGCGCCCGTTTCCGGCTTGAGCGGCGTCGGCGTCGCCGTCGCCGTCGGCGTAACCGCGCGGTGCATGATGGGTAAATTTCCCGCTAAATTTAGCCGAAAAATTTCCCAGCTAAATTGAGCGGAAACTTTTCCCTGCTAATTTTAGCGGAAAAAATTTCCTCACTAAATTTAGCGAAAAAGATACCCATTAAATTTATCGGGAAAAACTCTCCGCCAAATTTAGCGTAAAATTTTCTCTTTAATGGGAGGCGGGCAGGAGAGGACGAGGGGCACAGCCTCTTCTCCGTACCTTCCCCTCCTCCTCCTCAAGAGCTGCGCTCTAATTCAGCGTTACAGGGGATTGTAATCGTCGTTCATTTTTTACGCCCATTAGGTATTCTTGGATGGTGCGTCAGGCCATTTAAAAAAACTGAGAAATGTCTCAAATCACTCAAAGGTTTTCGAATGGTCCGTCAAAACATATCAGAAATCGTGTTGGGCCCCATGACGGTTTTTCACTAAGGCGTGGAAACTAGTATCCTACTGAAAGCGTTCCTCGCCAAGGTAAGCGTCCTTGGCACTGTACCAGCAATCAACTAATCAATCTGGCTTATGCCCACATATCTATTATAATTATATTTTTTTCCTGAGTACATTACGACAGGAAAATTAGCTTTCAATACTGTGAAGCACCGCGTCTCATGTTGTGGCGGTGTGAAGATCAGCTTGTTTTGACGGTGTATAAAAACAAAATCTTGGTGTCTTAGAAATATCTTTATGAAGTAATGTCTCAGCGCGAATTTGGATCGGCTTGACAAAACAGGAGAGATTAAACAAAAACTCGTCATTCCATGAACCAAAATGTCGACCATACGAAGACCTTGAAGCGACTTTCTTCAGATGCAGTGACTTTACGACACTAACCTCATCTAGAAAAAAAAGAGCTTTTCCGGTGTCAATATTACTTTAAAAATTCTCGGATTGTTTCTAAACTCTACACACTCTTCAGTATCTATTTTCCGGGTTCAACATTATTTTATATAAACTGACTTTGTGTCTAAAATATCCTACCGGCAGCGCATTTTTGTGAAACGTTATGTCGATGCTACAAGCCTCATTGGTTTGCAACGTCGACTGTGCCATGACTTCCACCGACACGAAGTATAAAGATTCATGCCGCGATACCTGACGACTCATTTTATGGGTAGCGCCGACAAACAGTCGTGACGAACATAATTTGTTCGAAAAGAGAATCGTGGCTTTCAGTTCACTGCGGGTGCAATACGCCACCACAATATTTCTAAATTTCCCACATTTAGAGAGTTTTAATATATGTTTTTTTTTGCAGTCAGACAAGAATAAGGTACACACACGCAAACGCGTAGTCGAGTGTCAAGTATAGTTATCGTAGTTATCGAAACTATTTATTCTAACTAATCTCAGTCGGCACGTCAAGAAATATCGTTCGTTGTACTCGCACCTTTATAGGCCCATTCAATTTAACCAAGGAGAGTTTTTGGTAGAACGTGTGCTCAGGCAACGCTTTTTGTAGCGGGAGCTCACGCTGCCACTTCGATGCATGCTCCGAAGTGGGCGCCCGTAGCGGTAGCGGGCCTTTGAAAACGTTTTACTGGAACTCTCTAATATAAAACGCCTTCCTGCGAAACAATATTCATTAACATATCGTCGCATTGTAATTGTTATTATATTAATTAAATAAACCGATCATAACGCGTTGCTTTCTTTCCAGCCGATGCCATTGTCAACCCGCGTGTTGATAAATGTATCCTAAACTTTATTTCTAAGAAAATATATGTATTTTTTTAATTCACTAAACATGAATAAGGTCAGCCGCAAGATTTATATTCAATGGGTGTTATTTTTTATGACGGCGTGTGGTAATCACTGCGCCGCGGATCACAAGCCCATATCGAAGAATAAGAGCTGGCCAGAATTGGTAGGTCTTACTCCGATAGATGAGCTGGATTGTATAGCTGGGACTGCTGTGCAAACTGGGCAGCACCGGCACCGCGTGACGCGGGCGAGAGCACACGGTGAACGTGCCTCGTGCATAGAGACGCAAGCAGTATGGAGGAAATTAAGAACGAAGGGGGAACATCGGTGCTACGTGTCATACCACAGTTTTCGGCCTCACCAGAGCCGTTAATACTGAGAAAGTTTTTTTATATATATATGAGATTTTTACAGCCTCGCAACCACAGCAGCGTTGTCTGGCAACCGGGGGATGACTGCTTCCGTCAGCCATTTCGTGGCTTTGACAACTCTATGCGATTTCTCAGGAAAAAACAAGAAAAGGGGTACCGCCATTTTGTGCTATCGGGAATTCCGCTGGTTCTAGCAAGCAACAAGCTCCGTCCATTGGCCAAAGTATCTCAGTATAAACGGTCTGGGTTCCATGGATCGATGCCGTCAGCTAGTAGTTCAACTAATGGCTTTTTCACGATGGCTGCCGCCGGACCGGAGCCCTAATTGTAATGCAGCACATTTATTGAAACAAAACAAAAATTGACAGAAACAAATATTTGCGTCCGCCATATTTATTTTCACAAAGGGCAGGACGCGCTCACAAAACTAGAACATTCAACCGACCAACTGGCGATTCGAAATACTTTTTTCCACGTACAGTTCAAAATAAATGTGCAACGGCTATCCTGTAATATAGTTCGAATGTTTTTAAAGTACTTATTTTAATCATTGTTAAACGATTGTACTTATTGCATATTTCTTGCGGTATTTTAAAGGGATGTTTTAATGTCTGTACCTCTGTGTATATTTCGGTGAATATTTGCATGTATAAGTGAATATATTTTTCTGAAGATATTTTCGTAAATTTGTAAACATTTGTAGATTTGTAATCTTCATTTTCTTGCGGTAATGCCTTATGGGCACTGCATTTAATACGATAAAATCAATAGTATAAATCTACACTCCTTTCCGCAGGTGGACGCTCTTGACTATGTACAAAACCGGCAGTCCCAGTTTACGGGAATATCGTTGGCAATCTCATTTTCATTGGCTCTCTTTTTTATCAACCCTGTGGGCGACAGTGACAAAGCTCGCTTCGATATTGGAAAGCAGTGCACCAATATTGAGACGCAGTGGATGCCGCTTGTAAGTAACTACATAAAGTAGCGATCGCCTTATCCACGTTTTACCCAATTGTTCAACGTTTGTGAAGAACGGTTGGCATGTTCGCTGCACAGTCGGCACCAAAAAGATCAGCAGAGACCAGCGACTGCAGCGCAGGCGAAAGGGAAACACGCGATACTGCAGTCGCGCAAACACCGCAGGGTACGCGGATGCCATCTTCGTAAGGCGGCGGCTGAGGTCAGTAAACGGCAGCCGATACCAAAACGAACTATCGAAACACCACTCGTTTTAGGTCATCTCCGGCCATGCGTGACTGTACAACAGGGACATTATGTCCCTTGCTTGGAGAGCTTAGCAATATAGGTTTCTGAATTACTACTCGTTGTATGAACGTCATTGGTGTTTACAGCTTATTGATGCTTTTTTTAAACGTACACTAATTTTACTTTGATTTGAGTTGAAGACGCTGAACAGTTAATTATATCAAAATAAAATGTATATATATATATATATATATATATATATATATATATATATATATATATATATAAATATATATATTTGTGGAGACCAAAAGCACTTCCCCATGCTTCAGCGGAAGAAATTGCAATTTACTTATTACACCAGGTGGTCTCACGGCAGGGAGCGCCTCGAACACTGATAAGCGATGGAGGCCGTTCGTCCTTGTCCACGACAGTACAAGCGCTACATTACAGCCTGCAATGTTGCCCATCATCCCACAACATCTTATCATCCTAAAACAAACGGGCTCACAGAACGGTTTCATTTCAATTATCTGACATGATAGCCATGTTCTTGTCAGAAAACTACAGGAATTGGGATACTATATTGCCGTTTGTCACCTTTGTTTATAATAGCGCATTCAGAACCACAGGATTTCCCCAGTTCCGCCTTCTTCACGGTTACGACAGATCCTGCAGTCTGGACAGTATCCTACCCCCAGAACGCCGTAAAAACTCGGATGCCCTTAGTAGCGAAATCATCTTACGCTCCAAAGCCTGCCGTCAACTGCCGCGACTTCGCGCACTGGAATAACAAGGACACTCAAAACAACGCTATGACTCACATCACCGCGACGTCCAGTACTTTCCAGGGGACTATGTCCTCGTTGCATTTTCAAGCCGTTAAGTTGACAGGTGCACAAAGTTTCTCCCGCTTTACCGTGGACCCTACCGTATTGTGCAACAAACGTCTGTCAACTACACAATCGAAGCCCTCGTCGCTCCCACAGACTGTTGAGCTTTGCACTCCGACATCGTCCACCTGTCGCGACTCAAACCCACCAGCTCCTGTTCTAACGGCCATGATGGCCTTCCTCCCAGAGGGGGGGGGGGGGGTATATCTGAGCAGCGACGCGAACCTATAAACTGTGAACGTGCGCACAATTCGGCAAGCTGACTGCGGGCGCGTGTGCAGGACCAAGCTCGGGCATCGTGAAGGCGGAGCGCGAGAGCCGCATGAGCTCAGACGTTGGATCGGACATTCTGCCCTGCGGCCGGTTCTCCTGGGACCTTTTCAGAGCACGCTGAGACACCTCAATAAACCTCCTCACAATATATATATATATATATATGTATATAGAGAGAGAGAGAGATAGAGTAGATAGAGATATTGGCGATGACATCTATCTTGTTAACACCTTCGAAATTAGAAAGAGGGAACGGCCTGAGGTACTTTTGCCTTCAGTGTACTCTTGACGACTCAACCCCTTGGTGTGATGAATTTGCAGCTCCTGTCCAATCAGCTAGCGAGAACCCGGAACACTCTAAAAACGCCCCTGCGTCAACTTTCCCACGCAACACTCGGAGAGCCAATCAGCGCAACTTATGGAGGCAGCTCATTGAAGGGCGAACCCGAAACATATGTTTAAACGAAAAAACGCAGTCTGCGTTTGACATTAAAGGGATACTGATGCAAACATTTCAGTGTCTATAAAAAGCGGCGAACTATATATCCATGGGTCAGCAGCCGCCGGTTGACGTCATTATATTCCACATTCAGCAGCCGCCGGTTGACGTCATTATATTCCACATTCAAGCTTGATAAGCTTGAATGGAGGATATGATGACGTAAATTTTGTTGCGTGTGCTCGCGCAAACCGGCGGCTGCTGACTCATGGAAAGATAGTAAGCCATTTATTATAGACACTGAAACGCTTGGTACAGCATCCCTTTAAAGGGTTATAAAACAACGAAATGTTGGCGCTTCTTTCTCGGTCTAAACGTGTTCAAGGGAGCACTATTTGTGTTGAAAACGACACGAAAAAACTCTAAAACCAATTAAACGAGTAGTAAATGGCACCTGTTGGATGTAATTAAAGCCTTGTTTGTAATATCCGTAAACGCGGCATTCACTGGTGGCCATAGCTATTTGCGCGAATTTTGAACGCCTGCTGATGGCGAGCTTCCACAGTTATTTTGCAATGTGCATTCCACACCTTCAGGATTGCCAGTCTTAGCAACCAATTAATGTGAACTCGTTCTGATCAGGCGGTCTATACAGCACCCACAAATATGGCGTCCACTGAATACTTTCGATAGCAAACTTCACATCTACTGACGGTTCCTCTTCCCCTAAAACTATAGCCTCACTGATGCCCCATCCGAGCAAGCATGTGCAGCGTGCGCGTGAACGTAGCTTTCGCAAGCTTGTAATTGCTCTCACTTGCCCGCACGAGCAGAGACAGGGCGACGGCTAGATGCCCTGCTTACAATCGACTTCTCGACGTCAACCTCGCTGCACCTTTGCTCGTTCCGAGACAGGCTACGTCACGATTCCGCTGAATGTCACGTGCTTTCCTCTGGCTGCTCTCCAAGTGCTTGCAAGAGTGGGTCGTTTATTGGGGAGGAGATCGAACAGTCACGCCTCTGGCGGCACGCTTCAGCTGTGGGGACAACAAACCGAATTTTCTTGTTGGTTTTTGATCAGCCATATCGATGGTGACGATTCGAATGGCCGCTCCTCGTGCAACCAAAGCACTGGTAAGAGTGAAGCGCTCGTGTCCAGACCCTGCATGACGAGGCTCAATTTCTTTGTTATTTAGAGTGTTTGTAATCACCGGGCTGCGGGGACAACAAGCTCGATAAAGCTCCCCCTATAGTTCGATCTCCTGCCCAATAACGAGAAATACAGCCATCACGCTCCATCGTATTTACGAGCCAATACTTGAACACGACGGGCATGTTTAAAATTTCGTTGAAGTATTCCTTTAAGCTGTCAAATATATAAGCTACGCTTTTTTTGTTTGTTTCAATCCAAGAGCATTTAATTGCGACCAACCAGCCACTAATAATTTTGAGGTCCAAATCAAGTGCATACGATTTGTTATTTCGATATATTCCGCAAACTGATAACTACGTTGCACAAAACCATGCCTTTATTCATAGGCGCAGGTTGAAACAATCCCGACAGCTGTCGTTGCCAAAAGACATTTTTTCACATCAAGTCGAAACCAAGTGGCGAAAGCTTGAAGTGTCATTGGCTTATGGAAGGCAAGTTGCGCTACCTATTCTGTCTGCTCCGCGACTGGTACGAGTCGCGGCAGTGGAAGTAGAGCCATCGCAGCTTTCCTTCCGGACGCCAACCGCAGTTTGAGCTATTGTCGCTGAGTGTAGAGCTCGTTTCCTAGCGATTTAATACGACGGCATTTCTAAAACGCAGCTGTGCCACGGGCATGTCCACTTCAATTCTGAATTGATTCCCGACGTTCGGGTGATGCGCGCACTTGCCTCAAGCATCAACTTCGCCGCGATGTACGAGAGCAATGATACCATCATCTGGAAAGTAAGTCACCAAAGCAAATACTCTACAGTTTAAGAAAGTCGTGACAGTGTGACGTGCATCTTCTTGTCGACGCCAATGATACGGCGGCATTGTAACTCCGAAAAGCAAAGCGGGTACTAGAGGTACAAAACTTTCTACCCATTTTAAATATTTATTTTAGTCATTGCCATTCGAAGCTTTAGTAAGGTAGTTGCAAAGCTTTTAGGATCATATTTTTGTTCTTATTGCATTTGCGAAAATATTCCATGGCCGGGTGACCATATAATAAAGGTTAAATAGAAAACGGCTCTGACTCTGCGATGCAAAAATTTTGATTGATCACTTCACCTCTCATGCGCGAATAACATTCAGTAAATCAAAAAGCAATATCGGGATAAATAGAAAAGTGGGCTAATTTTACCATTATGTTACTACCTATCTAATACCTTAGTCGACACCTCAAGGAATATCGTTTTTAGAGGGCGCATTTTTTACATCGGTACTTTAATGTAAACGAAAAGCAGCGCCGCCTTGCAAAAGAGCTTTCTGTTACATCCAATTCAATTTTTAATTCTATCGATAATAAAAATTGCCAATCTCTACCTTTTCAGCAGAAGTCTCTGTGAACCCGTGTCTTGAAAAAGAGGGCCTGCCAAAAGTTTATAAAGCACTCTAAAAAATCTGCTCTTAAAAACGCTCTGAAGGGTTTTTCAACTTATCCATATTTTATATAAAAAGTTTATTTTAAACACTCCTTAAAGGGTCCTTCTTGAAGAACCAATAAGGGGATTATTAAGTTTCTTTTTTAATGTGAAAAGGTATTCATCTCTCAGCTGCCTTTCTACAGCTCTAAAACATTTTGGTCGTAAAAGAGCTCTTGGGGGTTTTTCAGTTTGTCATTATTGACATGCTAAAAAGGTATTCTAAGCACCCTCTAAAAGGGCAGTGCGTAAAAGACCCATAAGGGGTGCTTTCAGGCTCCTTTTAATGCAATAGCATTATTTAGGCACTCCCCCTTTCTTGTTTTGTTTTTTCACTTTCGGCTTTTTATTAGCCGATTCCCACGACGGATTGATCCGCGGACGGATTGATCACGTCACCACATGTCCGCCGTTCGTCCGTCTCTGAAGCGCATCTACACGATGGAGAAGACGAGCAGACGCTAGCGAGGACGGACCGAACCCGTTCGCCACCTCAGAGTGCCGCGAAACTCCAACATCGCACCGTCGCACCGTTGTCCAAGAGAGAATTCGACGTTTGCTACAGTGATAAAGAATCGTACGCCGCTGTTTCGTACAGACCGAGACAAAACACTGTGATAGGCTTCGCGCGAAGCGCCAACCCAAGGCATGACAGTGACACAGACATGGTCTGCTTGAGAACAGTTCGGCGTAGAAGCGGCGAAGTTCTGGTCTCGCGGAGGGGCGTTCGGAGATGCTTTCACGCACTCCGCGCTCGTTCACAACACTCAAGCACACCACAGCCACAAGAAAGGTCTTGCTCGGTAAAAGCCTGGCTGGACGTGCAAGAATTATTGCAGCGTGCTAGACGAGTTTTGACGGGAGTTTCTTGAGACGTACTTGAAGGAGCACCGAAAATTGCGTCGCGTCAGCCGGACAATCCGGACAATCGCAGAAATAAGAGCCCCACTGGTTCTGCTGTTCCGACAGTCCGCATGGCGACTCCCAAATGGGGCTGATGGGGAGCTTGCACGAGGGCCAGAAAACCGGTTTGCTGTCGCCGCCACCACTGCCGCATAAATGAAGGTGTCTCGATGTGTTTTTTTGTGTTTTTCTTCATTCTGTGCATTTCAAACAATTTTTTGGCCTTTCTCGCTAAATAAGAAACGACTTTATAATGAAACAACGAAACTCGATGGAGTGATTCACTTTATTCAGCCTGCACAAAATAAATTCTGACGGCTCTCGAAAACGCTGAAAATCACAAATTCGACCGTAAAACGGCACCTATTTCCCCTAGCCGCGCGTTTTGAACACATTAGGGCGCCACCGGACGTTGCGCTGTTTTTGAATGATCTGTTTAAAATATTACGTTCAAATATTTCGCACTACTACTTGTATCCTAGAGTAGCCCGACCGATTAATGAGGTAATAACATAAAAATGGGCAGAAGCTCAAATCTCGTTTCGGCTGACTGTTCGGCGAGTTGGTGCTAAATTTGAAAATACGTGGTGATGATCGAAAGAGAGGACAAACGGAAGAGTACTCGCGAAGAGTAGTGTCCCGTACTCCTCCGCCTGTTCTTTCTTCGAGAGCTATACTCCTGCTCAGAGGAGACGCTATGATCATGAAAATAATTAACGGAATATATAGGGTCAAGGCGATGGTACAAAGAGGACAAGCGCTACCATCAACATATTGTCTAATGCAGTGGTTCTCAAATGGGGTCCCGGACCCCATTTGAGAACCACTGCATATATGGTAGCGCTTGTCCTCTTTGTTGATGGTAGCGCTTGTCCTCGGGTCCGCGAATGCATTCTAGGGGTCCGCGAAGCCCTGCCTCATCAGACAAGCCCGGCAATAAAAGTTGTATTTTTTCAGGTCGAGAAGAATGCTTCAGTTTTTGGGCTAGTTTTCTGGTGTGTATGTTAATAAGAGAGATGTACTTCACACTACTCCTTAGCTATATCCATTTATTACATCATTATAATATTTAACCTACACCTTTCCCTCCCCTCACCACAAACGGTGTCCTCCATCATCTCCGTATATCCACAAGGAATCCGCGAAACACCGATGGTTGAGATCCACTGGTCTAATGCATAAACAAAGAAAAACACGAAGGAAGTCCAATATATTTTGATTCAAAAATGAAAAATATTATTTGGTAGATTAAAAATGCATTGTTAAACTAAACGGCAGACTTGCATACAAATTATTGAAACGATTTTTTTAGTTCGAAAGAAAGGTAAAAAATAAATAAAGAAATGAAAGTGGCCTGGCTTAAGGTAAAAAGTTTGGAATATCCCATCACTTTTTCGGACAGTTGCTAGAGATGGTGTGCTCATGCAGTTGTCTTCTTTCTTTATATTGGATTTCGCTTCATAGATCATTTTGGTTCTTTTTCTTATGAAAGCGATTGGGGACTTTATTTCGATAAAAATAGGGTAACTGTTACAATATGTGACGTGTATGTTTAGGTGTTCTGTGGTGACACTTGTAGAAGAAGGTCAAGCTCTCGAAACCTCATATAAATGCAGCAGCCAGATTGGTGAACATACACCCTCCTACAAGAGCACAGGATCTCGTCCACGATGTTGGCGCTGCATTTGACGTATTCATGTGCAGGATGGACTGTGCATCGGTCGCGACGTTCATTTAGTGAGTTGATTTATGCGCTAATTATTTTCAGGAAGTTTATCCAACAAGCCCAACTGTTCGTGCCAAAATTTAATGGGGCGGCGCTTATTGTCGTTTTACGTTTGCTATCAGCGATTAAACCAATCACAAACAGTGAATGGGACCCTGCGTTCCTTGCTTTGCGTGATTGGTTCAGCTGGTGATAGAATACACACAAAGACAACGAGCGCCGTGGCGATGCACTTTTCACACGGCTTGATTGGCTCTGACTTGTCGATGCGTCGACTGCCGTCGGAATTAAAACAGTGTAGAATGTATTCTCAAGGGCTTGTGATGTTCGCGCTTCTGGCTTTGTGATTGGCTCTTAGGCGTTCCTATTGTCCAATGTTGACATATAATTGACAGCGAGAAATAATCAGGTGCCCGTGATCCACCACGTGCCCAGTCCTGAATTTGACACCACATGACTTGATCTATCATGACTTGCTCACGTCTAGTCAACATCTTCATTAAATGTAGCGGGAAATTGAGACAGACGACCTCAGGTCACGAGGTCTGGTCAGGAAGCGTCAATTTTCTCTATTTTTTAGCACAGAAATTAATTTTACGTAGCCATAATTTTCCTGAAAAATTCTGCCGGAAAAGTTCATAAGGCTTCTTCGTAACGGTTTTCTCGTAAAACTCGGCTGATGAGACACGTTCTGTGTTCAAACTTTATCAAAAGAGATACCAAACTGCAGATCTGAGTTTCGTTTCGCTAAGCATCTCTGTGAGCGTAGGCGCGTACCCTGTAAGTAAACCTTGATTTCTTTCAGATATGTACGAGCGCGAAGAAGTATCCGGCCATTTCGTTCGGCGTGGCCTTATTTGGGCTCGACTTTGAAGACCACCAGCGGATCTGCGAAACCCGGCAGGTTATGCCATACGCTGCGGGGTATTGGCGTACAGATGCAGTTTCTTTGTACATGAAGAGCGTGATTAGGGATCCCTTGTTCCTGATCAAGATGCCGCCATGCTAATAAAGCGCGAAAAGCTCAAACAAAAAATAAAATTGCAATAGACCTCACGAAGTGATTTGCGATAAACAGCGGCAACTGTTGTGTTTCAGGAAGACGTGCAATGGAAAATTTTCCTTTAGTCATTCTGCTTCGGAAAATGTTCATTAAAAGCTCCGCTTTCAGCAGCATACTTGTAACCAACGTGCTGTATGAGACGTGTGAAAGGCGCTAACGGCCTGCCTCTCTTGTATGGTCATGGTTCTGCACACCTCACTCTTCTCGTTCTGCTGTGGCCCTCCGTCTGCTCTGCCAAAACCACCTAGAATAAGCAGAGGCCATGCAATACAATGCTGACGTCATCATTGTGAGATCAAGCGAACAGAGGCTGGGCACAAATGCTGCGTCAGCGCTCGGCTGCGCCTCGCGTCCCATCGACGCGCCGTACACGCTGGGCAGCTGGCTCGGGTTCGATTGCTGCTACATACGACTGTGATGACCTTCCACGGAGGAAACGCAGGAGGTTCGCAGGCCTCGATTATTCCTGGTGGTGTTAACTTTGCTCAAAACGGCACACTTGCCATCCCCGCTCCTTGACGAAGGTCAAATCTCGCGCGTTCTTTTCATATCTGTAGGGGGAGAGCAGAGTGAGCGCCGTCTATACATCTTTCCAAGAAACAGTCGACCTCAGGGGCAGCAAACCGTTTTCGAGCCCAGTCACTGGGTTCGAGACTAGACTCTGAACAGTGTCCCTGCTAATCCTAACGCAGTGGACTCATAGAGAAATATAGTACTACGTAAAGAGTGGCCACTCAAGCCGTTTCGCGGCCCAGGAGTTAGGGACTCTACTGGCCGTTAGTAGGCGCAACAGTGCCACTTATCCTGAACATTTGTCAGATATATAATATTAATAAATAACTTTGTTGTATAGAGTAAACTTTTAAAATTATTACGAACTTCGAAAACTTTCAAAAACGACTTCAACGGCTGTGGCTACGGCTGTGGCGCGACGGTTGGCTTCGGAGTCGTGGACTCGACGGAGGGCGGATACTTCGGCTGCTTGGTCTGTGTTTCTTGCCTCGTTGTGTGGGTTGAGTTGGTTCCGCGGCTTGTTGTCTCGTGCGGGTTTCTAGTCATTCTTTCGTTGCGGCCATGGTATACGGTATGCGTAAGAAGTATTGTGACTGTAGTTTCTTTGTTGACGGACATTTGCATTCGGTCACTGAATTTAGAAGCCACTGGGCCAGATTGTTCTTCTATTGTTGCTGTATTAGTCACATGGTCATATGCATGCACGCGCTTTTCATGGAACTTGGACGGTAATTTTTTTTTAAATGCCCTCCATCATACTGCATTTGTAGCTGTAAGTCTCGCTGTAATACAGTACTTTTTTCCAAGTGTTGCGGTGTTGACGTGTTATTCATACATTTTGCATGTGTATTCTTATTTTTGTAATGTAGGAATAACATACATCACTCATTGTCTTCAGAGTTGATGTTTGTTTTGCTTGTCATAGTTACAAAAATAAATATTTTTGTGTGTCAATCCCTGGTGTCGTCCCATGTCGTCCCTTCAAGAGAGTTAGCACAAATCTGAAAATATCCTTTTCGGTGTGCGGTCAGTTTGACTTATATGTAGGGCTGGATGACTTTTCTTCTGCAGTGAAATCAAGGTATACTTATAAAAAATTATATTTTAAACAAAAACCATGCTAGTTACAATAATACTGACTCGTTAAACTAGAGGGCGCATGCTACTGCCCGATACAAAAATACCGCCAGAATTCGCATTGAATCCATTCATTCATCTGGCCAGCGGTTACTGCGTGTATCCATCCATTCAACACTCAACTCAACGAGGTAGAGGGGCTTAGAGTGATAAACCGGAAGTTCGGAAGTGGCACCCCCCGGTTGCCGCCATTTTGTACGCAAAAGTGACCACACGTCACGTGACCTCACAAGAGCCGTGACGTCACCGGTAAGATGGCAGCGCCCAGAGCTGGGGAATGCGAGTTTGTTCGGTGCGCGGTAGCCGCGATGTGTAGCTGCTTTCCGACGACTTCGGTCTTCTTCGTGCTCGCTGACGCAGGTATAATGTGAAAATATGAAGAAATGAGACTTTATTACCTTTTCCGCAAGATCGCCCTGTATCATCTGGATATTAACACCTGCGAGACAGCATCAGCCGTATCGCCGTACCGGTGCTCGGATTCCCGGATGTGTTCGAGGGTCGATAGAACTTTGAGTGCTTTTAGCATGCAATTTTCGCTTTCTCTTAGCTTTGTTTGAACGTTGGAATGTCTGAGAATCGACGCGAAATGTATACGTCGGACGTAGGGCCTAGGGAATTCGTTTCAGCCCTAGGTAACTGCATAATCACAGCCAACTTTTAGCGAGGAAGCTCCTGCGATCTTTACGTTTTGTACTTATAAACAATTTTACGATATAACTCCTAGCATAATATATTCGCATTTTTCTAGCTTCGTTTGAACGTCTGAGAATCGAAGCGAAAGGTATACGTCGCGTGAGGACTTAGGGGAAGTTGTTTCAGCCCTGCGTCACCGAATAACCATAGAAACTTTTAGCGAGGAAGCTCCTGCGATCTTTAACCTTTTGTGCTAATCGACGATTCTACATTCGATCGCTTTTCTTCCTTTTTTTGTGAGTGCGAATTGCACACTTATTTTCAGCTGCGAGGATGACGTTTTTATTGAGTGGGGGATGAATAAATCGTTGCAGGCACCTGCTTCAATGCTATTCGACTTGCTATTTTTGGTGTACGCATAGATTAATTGCACAATTTTCTCTTTCGTAGGTTTTATTGCAGCAATACTTTTTTCATCAAGAGTGCATTGTATTAGTCGGTCAATTATTTACTTGTTCTAGTTACCTGTACAAGATGATTCATATTTGTGTTCACCCCTTGCCCGAAAAGCAGTCTTGTTGAAAAATGTTGACTACCATTCCTTTCGGTCTCTTCAATAGACTTCTTTCTAAAGTGTGGGCTGCCTATACTTCGTATTACCATAACCTGGAAAAGGGCAACCGCCACAGCCCCCTCGTGCCAATCAGATTGACGGAGTGAAGGCATGTGACAAATCTGTGCTGACGAGCACTCTGATGATATGTTGTCATGTGCCTCTCTCCAACATGCATATTGACTCACCAAGACTGTAGCCTTCGCCGCTTGCCAAATTGTGATGGAACGAATTACAGTAGCTACTACTCTAATTGCCCAAGGCCTTCATACTTTGGGCATTTGTTCGACAAGAATGTTATGTCCGCCATCACTGTGAACTCGGCTGAGCGCCTATTGGACTCGAATGCTGCATTAGCGTTCGACGTGAACTGGGGTATATTCGTGTGCTTTGCACCGAAAAAAAATGGCGACAGTTGTGTTGCTTGATGGGGTTTTGCAAAGGGTCTATTGTGTCATACGTATTGGAAGTGTCCTGCTATATAACAATGCATGAACACATACCATTAAACTAGATGCTCAGAGGTGTGTTTGTTTTTGCAATTAACAAGTTACAGCAGTGTGCTTTAATGTTATTATCATGTGCGTAGTTTTAAGTATCCTCTCTGCAATGCCTACAAAGGCCCCTGGAGAGAATAAATTAATAAATAACATTTTCACATCACTGGAGTTGGTTTTCGGATGCGCCATATGTTCAGGAGAAGTGGAACGAGTGCAGCCCAATGCAACCAGTCTGGTATGTCCCATTAATTAATATTGAGGGGTCAGAGATGCGAGTGTCCTCAAAAGTTCCAGCACGTGCGGTGAACACAATTCTTTGTGTAGAGACTCTGAAGACGTAAAGGCGAGCGGAAATATGTTTATTAGGTTAGTGTATCAAATATGTTGATTTCCACTTGATTACGTAATTATTGGTTCTTTGCAAATGGTTCCATAACGAGTTCTTTCTGCGACAGTCTCGTGTCAGGCGTTCAGTCATAGTACCTGTGCTGCTTGTTGTCGGATGATGCTCCTGGCACGTCGGTGTTCAGTTTGGTCGAGTGGCAACTTTGACCGACTGATGCCGTCTTGTAATCATACGTCATGTGCGGCCACTGACATCTGATGCACTGAAGCTGCAGGGCTGGCTTCTAATCCGCAAATTTTCCTGGTAGTTTTCTGCATCAATGCAGCAAGCTCGGGCATGTATGAATGCTTCGGCGTTGGGGTGTCTCGTTGAATCGGCATTGAATAGTAACGGGTAGCCGATGGCGGTCGTCGTGACTTTGTGGCATAAGTCGCCCTCGGATCGTCAGATGCCGCTTCGCTCGAAGAAGACTCCAGATGAATATGCCTGTCGAACTTGTTCCGAAACAATCTCGGCAATCAAAATAAAAGCCGGGCAACTGATGGCAGGAAGTAGCTTCCTGGTCTCCTCCCGGACAACGTCGTGGATGTCGCGGATGCCTGGGAGGCTGGCATCGAAGTTGCAGCTGGACGACTCGAGTGTCGAGAAGCTGGGGAGTTGTTGATAGCGACAGGCTCGGGCCTGCAGTGTACATTCAATGTTGGAAGCCGCGGTGATATGAACCCTTCGACTGTTGTCGTGGAGTTGCGGACAAGGCTGCCGGAGGTGTTGTACCTCACATGAGGGACATGGGATTCTTAGCTTCTTGTCTTCTGTAACATCAGGGTTGGCGTGGGTGCTCGATCACGCCCAAAACATCTTCCACGAAGGCGGTGACGCTCTTGTTGGGGCCGCATCCTGGACAGAATCAGGAATTCGGCTCTCCCTGGTCAATGTTGGCTGATGAACGTGCACTTCAGCTCGATCGTGCAAACTTCCCACGACGTTAAGGAGGATTCGTGGTTCTCAAACCAGTGCCTGGCAGTTTCTTCCACGAGAAGTATAGGTTCTGCAGGAGCTGGTTGTCCGTCTACCCACTGTGGCGGGCGACACGGCCATATATTTCAATCCAGCCCTCGACGTCTTCATACACTCTTAGTCCGGTAACGGCTATTTCGGCGTGAAAAAGTGTCTCTTTTAACGGCTACTCAAAAAAGTCAAATTTGGGGGTTTTACGTGCCAAACCAACGACGCGGCATCTGGCACGCCCCAGAGGAGGACTGAGGATTAATTTAGACCACCTGGGGATCTTTTTGACGTGCAACCGAAAGCTCGGTTACACGGCGCCTTCTCCGCAATAAGCCTCCGTCAGATTGCGGGCACCTCGGCCAGGATTGGAACCCGCCACATGGGGATCCGTAGGCCGGCGCTCTCGCCTCGGAGCCACCGAGGCGGCTAACGGCTACTCGCGGCGTTACATGTCACGCCGATATTGGCGTTACAAAAGTCACGGAAATATTGACGTGACTTCCTTGGCAGCCGTTTAGGCGTTACAATATTTGCTCGGTAATGGCTATTTTGGCGTGAAAAGGTGCCACGTTTTTAACGGCTATTCGTGGCGTTACATGTCACGCAGATATCTGCATTACAAAAGTCACGCCTATATTGACGTGGCTTTTGTGACGCCGTTTGGGCGTTAAGGGCGGCTGACACTTTTAGGGTTAAATTGACGTAAAAAATGTGACCCCTCGCAACGGCTAATAGCCAATTGGTCGCAATGAAAATTGGTGTTACAATAAAAAATCAGCAGAACCCATCCTTTGGAAATGATTATCTACGTTAATGCGAATAGCATCAAACGGTGCGGAGTTATGCGCGTTCGTCAGGTGGCCGGCACACTCTAGATACACCAGCCCACTCTTGAGGCGATTCTAAACTTGTTGACACTTTCACAGCCCTGCGCACGATCTCCGCAGCCCAGCACGTGCGTTTGTGTCACTTAGGAAGGCGAGCAAAGCACGTGCCATACGCACAAATACTCAAAATGGTACCGACCAGACTTTCTGGCGTCTCAGCTAGTCTCAACCGACGGTACTCTAAACGGTTGTTTATATCTTTACCATAGGACGCGCTTTACAGCGCTGTCACAGCTACCGGTGCGCGCGCGTTCCATGCACGAGGGCTCATTCCGCTCTCGTGAGGCTGAGCACGGCCGCTACATCACCCTCTCCCGAGCGCGGGAGAGGGTGAGCTAGCGGCGCGCTCAGCCTCACGAGAGCGGAATGAGTCCTCGTGCATGGAACGCGCGCGCACCGGTAGCTGTGACAGCGCTGTAAAGCGCGTCCTATGGTAAAGATATAAACAACCGTTTAGAGTGCGTTGAATGACTGCCTTCATAGCTCTGTGGTTAGCGCGTCTGCCTGCTGATCAAAGGGTCAACGGTTCGAATCCCAGCCGGCGCCGGTCTTTTTTATTTATTTATCGACCCGCGGCGTAAGAGGTTAGATAGCCAGAAAGATAGATACATAGATAGACGAAAAGTGCGTGAAGTATCCAAAGAATGCTATTCGCATTAAAATATCGTTGTGCGCATATACCCCTTTTCAAAAGAAAGACGGCGGCATTCGATGTCTAATCTGTTCAAAAATGCTAATCTTGGTAAACGCTTTCGAACCCGAAATCCGAACTGCAAAGGGACAAATGACTAAGTATTATCCCCGCGTGCTTTGCCCTTCTTGGAGCAAAAAAGACATCACAGACTCTTGCAATCGCTTGTTTCTTTTTTATGGCTTTCGGTGCAGAAATAAAAGACTATAAGCAAAAATTGTATGTCAACTCGAAATAGACTAACAAGAGTCGAAAACGAGAATAACTGAGTTTCAACAGTTTATTGCGGACGTTTAAAAAAAAAAGTTTCAATCCCATGATTAGTGGTGACGGTGGGGTACATCACGGCAATTTCGTTCTTTATATTTATGAGATGCTTAAGCTTTTTGTCTTTAAGGGTCAACAGAATGCAAACAGGAAACGGCGTTCTATTTCTGAAGATGGAGTTTCTGAAGGATGTTGCTAGGAGCCCCAAATTTATCCAGCGAGGTTCAAAGTTTTCGGTGGGTTTAAGCACAATTTGTAAATTTTAAGAACAGCCAAACGCTCACCTAAAAACTCAAGACACCCATGGCTTGCAGGCGCGTGACCACAGTATAAACACCAGCCGAAGGGAGATGCAACGTTCCCACTTCCACTGGGGCCACCTGTCTCTCTCATGAACTTCTGACAGTCGCAACGTTCATGGCGACAATGGCGGCGCACTACGCCACGAATGTCTGCGGACGTGAACATCGCGGCGCAACTCTTCCTTCCGGTCCGTAAGTTCGGAGACAAAGACAATGGCGAGGCACTGAATCCGAGTCCGACACTCCGTTGCGCGCCTTCTCGTGGCGAAAAAGAAGACGTGGGTTAGTCCAAAAATCGACGAGTCGCCGACTCCCCCGCCCTCTCCTTCCTTCTGAAAAAGTATAATGAAGAGGTCCCTCTTAACACGTTCCGTCATGTTAGCCGTCGTTAAACCAAGTGCTCTCGCGCCAGACCTTCAAGGTCAACCGTGCTCGGGCCCCGGAACCGTTTCTTTTTCCGGTTTGTTTTGCTCGTAGCACTGCTACCGCACGCTGCCTCCGGCGAGAGCCCGAACTTTGAAATTGTACGTTTATTATTTTTGTGCTCTGAATTTAGCCGTTACTCGTTCTATCGGCGTTATATTATCAGCGTGACAAACAGCTTGTAACGCCAATGATGTGAGGAGCTCTTAATGTCACGGCTGTAAATGACTCTTGTAACGCCAAAGCGGTCTAGGATGACGATGGAAACTTTGGACTGTCATGGCTACTTTCAGGGTCACTCTCTTGTCATGCCGATATTCACCGTATGTCACGCCTAAATAGGCTGTAGCCGTTTCATTAGCCGTTACCGGACTAAGAGTGTACACCTTGCGTGAAAGGGCATCGGAGTGTGAGGTGCGACGGGCATGCAAACGATGATGGGAGCGGACATGGTTTGCTGCTACAGGTTTGTCATTGTTGGCTTAGTCAGCTTCGGTTTTTCTGGCAAAAGAACGAATTCCAGTGGTTCTTGCTGGTAGCAGCGACTGGCTCAGATTTCAGGTTCTTTGTGGTGCATTTCCAAGGTTCGTCCTATGCGGTACTCGCTCGCCTTGCGGCTTTTCTGTCGGGCTTGGGATAGGACTTGGTTCACGGCTCGCCGGGCATTTAAGACGCGGGGCGACTCGGCTGAGGAGCCGCCAGAGTCCACACAGAGTGGAGGGCTATGGGTAAAATGTGCAGCACCTCCACCACAACATACGATGACAGCTGAGCATGGCCTGGAACTTTCCAGAATAGTAAATATTGATAGAAAATAGGACTGGAGCAAGCATCTGTGACAATATAACAAAACAGACAGAAGAGAGTCTAATCTGACCACTAAAAAGCTGCATTGTTTTAGAGGCATTCTGTTCGAATAAATCCTCTCCTTCTGGGTTTGGCGACTGCCGTGGACGAACTGAACTGAAATGGATGTGGAACCACTTTTCTGGTAATGAGTCGCTGCAGACTGCCATCGCAAAGCGGCGTGAACGGGTGGACTGGGTAGGTAACACGCGCGATGAAATGCCCATACAGCTTGCAATTCGCGTACCGAGTGTTGATGAAACTTGTGTCGACGAAACGTGCGACCGACAAGCGGAATCAATACCAACTGCAACACCTGTGCTCCGTGAAAGTGCATGTCTACGCCAGAACAATTTAGGAAGCAGCACAGCATCACCTAAAGCACGGGACAGGAACTACCAACTTGAAGCACTTGAAGGCAGCTCTCCGGTGCGCCGCACAACCAAAGTGAGCCTTCGGTCATTTGAACGAAGCGACACCACGATTTCACACTGCCAAGCACGACTCACGCAATTTCCGTCGCTAAACTGCGTATCCAAACATACTGCACACGCTTCACTGCAGACCTCGAAGATTCCGATGGTCAACGAGAGCACAGAAACGTCGCCTTAAAATTTACTTGCGGTATCCGAATCAATCCGAGGTCCGAGCAACGTAGGGCCGATTGTCTCTTTCGTGGCAATATCCCCGTCGGTCACCAGCGAAATGCACACCGTTCCTCCTTCTGTTCACGTTATACCTACGTCAGACACCACGCTGAACTCTGAAGTCGCTTTCGACCGGCCTCATATGACGGCTTCCGCGTCTGAAATCAACTCGCTGACACGAACGACAACAAACAACGCATCCGACAAGCTCCGGCCCAGCTGGGACCAGCCGCTGCCTGGGCGCTGCCATCTTTCCTGTGACGTCACGTATTTGGTTTGGTCATGTGACGAGTGGTCACATTTGCGTACAATGGCAGCCGCCTTATGGGGGTCACTTTCGAGTGCAGACCGGAACCCCGGTTTATCGCTCTAAGCCCCTCTACCTCGTTGACTCAACTAGGGACTATACTGGCCGCTGGGTGCGCTCTCTGAAACTGAATTGGGCCGCAGGGGCCTATGGAAGTGTCCGCTCTTTACGTAGTACTATATTTCTCTATGGTAGACTGTGCTTTTGATAAGCGCAGCCTGCGTAGGCGAAGTTTCAAACACTGCTGGTGGCGAAATTCTAGACTTTCTTGTCTGTATTTTTTTCATAATGTATGTATTTTCCCGAAAACATTGAGAAAGCATTGTACAAAATATGAAAAAAAAACAAGATAGCAAAAAGAAAGTGTAATATATTTTTGTTGTGTATACGGGCGACAGAGCGAATGCAACTGGAATGTCAGTTGTCCGTTTTTTTACGATGTTTTAATGGCTCCGCATAAATAGCAGCATGTCAAACGAATAATCCCTTAGCTGTCGAAAATAATCTACAACAGAAGATAGCCGAAAGGCATGCATTTTGCACTGCTTACAAATACCGTGTTCCCGGGTGGAGAGGACACGGACATATAATTAAGCTTGTGTTAACATTCGAACAATAGATATTTACGCACCAAACGATGCAGCGTTATTTGAAAATAATTTATTTGTGAAAGATCTCAAATAACGCAGTAACAGTCGACGACGTCATATCTTGACGATCGGACGGAATCCAAGATGACTACATTTTGAGACACCGTTTAGGGAAGCTTCCCTTTTTCACGCCAGCACCAAGACAAAGAAACGGGTGCGACTAACTCTAACCAGAACTATTTTTGGCTATGATTGAGAAGGACTCTCGCTGATTATCTCTGGGACGGGAGAATAATATTATTGTTC
The DNA here is from genome assembly GCA_037355805.1 of Ixodes ricinus. Lineage (NCBI taxonomy): Eukaryota > Metazoa > Arthropoda > Arachnida > Ixodida > Ixodidae > Ixodes > Ixodes ricinus. The sequence continues at coordinate 65 of JAZHYW010011277.1, read as the reverse complement.
CTAAAATCGCGTCGAGTGCCGTTCGACGTCCTTCCCCTCCTTACCCAAGCAGCACATTATGAATG
>JAZHYW010011275.1:0-131198 GCA_037355805.1 Ixodes ricinus | reverse complement strand
CACCGGAGGCAGGACAACTGAAACACCTTCCTGCTGCAATCTCATCCTATCAGCGACTATGGTAACCAAGACGGTGTCCCACCCCACATCTCGCACCAGCTAGAGCAGAAGGGGATCCCCTTCCGCTCTTTCCACAGCCAAGAATTTCTTGCATTTGTACGCCGAGCAATGCGGTTAGTGTGACCACGACTTGGGCACTTTTTCGCATATTGCTCAGCCTGAATATTGACGAGTGGCAAACTTCATCGCCGAAGTTGGTTCCCGGATGGGCACATTCCAACAGTGGTTCTAATAAATGTCCTTTAGCCACGGATGCTTAGGCCTTCGAAAGACAAGTTTCTGTGCACGCGCGGCGCCAATAGTCGTTGCGGGCAAGTGTGCCCATCTGTAAACAGTGGGGCAGTGTATGACGCCGCGCAAGATACGTGAAAGAAATTACCACTAACTACATTTTGTGGTTGTTTTATTAGGGGGTGACACCACCGTCAAGTGTCGACTTTTAAACCAGTTGCTCAATATTGATGAAATTTGGAGGGTCTATTCATCTCGTTGCCTAAATGCACTCTATGAAATTTCATCTCTGTAGGACTATTTTCCGATAAGCTACAGGGGAGGTACACAGCTATTGATGTAAGTCGCCTCACTTGGCAAGGAAATCTATCGTATAAAATTGCTGGAGAATATTGAGCATTTCTAAGCTTCAGCCTTAACTAGAACATATGGTGAAGGGGGCTATCTATTTTTTACCTTAAAATCCGTGTTTTTTCTATGCAAAATGTCAATTTGAAAAGCATTCCACATAATGGGGCATTTTCTCCTCATCAAAACTCTACTTTTTGGCATAAAGAACTTTATTTAAATAGAAAAATAAATATCTAGCCCCCTTCCTCATTAAATTTCAGTTCAGAAACATCCACAGCAAAGAATACATTCAGCGATTCATTGAAATGATAGATTTCCTAAAACGAAAGTTGCTGCAAAAAAGTGAAACTGAGAAAAACCTGTTTAAAGTTTCCACACCACTACATTTGCTTTTACTGGTAGTGGTGGCAACTAAAAGGCACCAAGAGCATAGATGGTGCCTTCTGCTTACACCCAATCTCCAGCATGGCTTTGCTGAGTGAGTCCGAGCTTAAAACGCTTTCTTCGAGTGTCATTTTGTTGTCGGCATCTGGACATTGATTGTGAAATGAGTGAGGAATTGGGTATGCTTGCAATACACGAACCAACATCAGCAAGTATGGGCGGGGCAAGCATCATCGAAATACAAAGCAGACAAACCCACGTGACGTTCTATAAATGAATGCTGGTTTTAGTCAGTTTTGTGTTCAATCAGGGTGGGCTTTTCGATTCTTGGCCATATGCATAGCCTCTTCTACGTGAAAGCTGGACTTCTTGGTGTTCTTGCCCGAATAGAGTTTACTCTCGAGCAAAGATATTTAATGTACTGAAACTGTGAAGAAATGCTCTTTCCAACGAGAGTATGATCATCATTCTAGGGCATACCGGTGCAAAGCTACAGCAGTTTGAAAATAGGAAACAGAAGTTTCACATTTCAAAAACATGTGATTTTGCATCGTTGGCTGACCGAAAATGTTTTATTTCTCCGTAAATACTTCAGATATTGCAATAAAAATTTGCAGGAGTATACTCTATTAGTTGTGGAACCACAATACACAAAAATAGGAAAGTTAGTTTTTTTCTCAAAAATTGCAATTTTTAGGTGGTGTCTTCCCTTAAGTACATGAACTGCAATGCACTTCAAATTTCTGCGGCCATTTGGTTGAATACTTTGCTATCCCGAAAGTAGCTTCCGAAAACTGGCCCCTTCAAGCGGAAGAGCTTTCTACTGCTTACTTCGCCCCTATTACTATGCTTCTCAATGGGCGGAAAACGAGCGGCTCAATCTGCGAAGAATTAGCATAAGTGCAAGATCAATAGAGTTGGCTGCAATGTTCCAGCTCTTCTCTCTGTTAGTTTGTCCTAAGGTTTATGGTCACAAACTAACAACATGCTGGGCAGTGGCGGATCCAAAGGGGGCGGCACGGGGCGGCCGCCCCCCAAACAAAGTCGACCCCCTCCCCTCCCCCTTCTCGGAGGGAAATTTGACATGGGTGGACCCCCTTGCACAAGAAAGAATGGGAGAATAGTATCCTTAAAAATTTTCCGCCCCCCCCCAAAACGGAGTTTTGGATCCGCCCCTGATGCTGGGAGGGTGCTCCTCATACTACTTCCGACAATTCCTGAGACGACCTGAACAGACCTGAACATGTACACAACATATGGCTTCTTATCTTTCCGTCAAACATTCTTTATCGCTTCGAGTGCCGCACTCCAGCGACTCAGCCCACAAGGTCCCTCTCACGACCCAGCTGGAAAAGCGGACACAGGTCAAATGGGGACCTTTGTGTGCTGTCACGGGAATCTCAAACAGTCTTATCCCGACACAATTGAAAGCGTTGCCGACGATTGTTCCGTCCTTGTAAACTGGACGGATCAAATGGCGATGGACGAGTAGGCCGTTGCAGCACCACCAAAAACCAACATTTAATCTAGGTAAAAAAATAAAAAATAACCGGCAGCCACGTAATTCTGTTTTGCACCCACACGGATGTTTCGAACTGCAATAGTTGTTATGGGTGCGCTCGGTTGGTAGAGCGCTCCGCTAGTCCTGGAGAAGAGGCCTCGGGTCGAATCCCCGGTCGTTGCCTGGAGGGTGCGAGTAGCGCTCCACTTCAGGTAGAAGCCAATTTATTCTTACTTGAGCGGTGAAAGTCGTCCTAGAAAGGATACGCATCGTTCCGTGAAACGTGACGCTCGTGCCGTCCTGGCAGTGGGCGTCCGAGAACGACTCCGGCGGCGTTATTTCCGTCAGCTGATGCCTCAGCTGCTCCATCACGCAGGCGTCGAAGAAGTCGGCGTGCTTGGCTGCAGACCGGAAAAGACGGGCACACGATCACGACGGTGTCTCGTCAAAGCAAAAAAACTAGCAGTCGAACCCACAAAGAGTGTGCGATTTTCACGACGGGAGATGCTGGGCAGTGTGGTGCGGCAGTGCACTGCAGCACTGCGCTGACACGACACAGGCAAGCACGAGTTAATGATGCGAGCAGTGGAGGTGGTAAGAGCCGTCCATATGTTTGCAAAATGGCAATCAGAACAAGAAGCACACACCTTGGTTTTAAAGGGACCGTGAAACAGTTTTGACATTTTTGGTAACTGTAGCGCTCGAGTGAAATACTTCAGATTCATAATAAATAAAACACGAATCGGCTTTTGCATACATACGCTGATTTTCGTTAAAAGTATATAGTTACAAGACTTGCATTCCAAGTCACAATTTTTTTTTAAAGTTGCCGTATTTGTTTTTTGTTTTTTTTTTTGCACTGGTCAAGAGGAGAGGGAAGAAAGCTTCTCTGTAAGAACTTGGGAGACAGAGTTAAACCTAACAGTGGTATGGAAGGAACATTTGAAAAGCTTAATCTAGGTCACGCAACTCGCCAGATGGAGTGTAGATCGCTGCAACTCAATCTATAGTCAGTTGTAACATAACAGGTAGTAGCCAAGTCCCTCCCACAAAGCACTTTGCTCGTTATGATTGGCTGTTTCCTCCTCTTCAGGGTTTGCACCACTAAAGTGGAAAGAGCGGAAGGGCTTCGTGGGAGGAACTTGTCCTGCTGTCCTTAACCCACAACAAACTATAGGTCGCGCAACTCGCGAAAGCAGTCTTGGTCACTGCACCTCAATGGAGCCAGCAAAATCTAGCTTATGCGCGCGGTTCGTACCCATAACGCTTTGAACCGGTGCCTTCCGAAAATAGTGGATTCTAGAAACCGTGGTTTTCCGTCAACCCCACCTGAGAGAGATCCGTTGAGCCGATTATCATGTCAGCCGCTCGGGACAAGCATTGGACGTGCGCACTACGTCAGCGTTCGGCTGCAACTCTGTCAGCCGGAGCACGAGCTGCGGTCCCGACAATGACGCGGCACTCGTCTCCAGTCCGAGCCCAGCGCCGTCCCTCGGTGGGCGATGTAAAATATTCGGCGCTACAGCTTTTTGCCTATAGGCGTCTTTGGCAGAACCCACCCCTTTCAAAAAGTCCCAGTTAAGCAGGCTATGTTGCAGCAGGTTATGATGACGTCACCCCCCCCCCCCCCCTCGAGATATAGATGACGTCACGTGGGCGCTAGTCCAATAGCACTTAAAAGACAAGGCATGCGCATGACGTCATCGTTTGGGGGACCCCAACCGCCCCAAGCGGCAAACACGCGAAGCTCGAGGCGCGTCCGTCTTGGCGTCGCCGCGTTCTAGCGTCGAGCTCGCCGTGAGACGCTGCATGACGCGCTGGCAGCGATGCTGACGTCCAGTCATCCATCCATCCATCCATACCATCCACCCCCGCCGCCGTTCCCTCGTCCACCGCGATCACAACTCGCAACAACGGAGGCGGGGGGCGGTGGCGGGGCGTTCGGACGTCGCCATGGCAACGCTCCCGCGCTCCCCAATGCTCCCCACTTGTCCGAGTTCCGTCCCACTTTGCTTTGACCGGTTTTACTTGCGCGCCTCTTTTTGTGCGTCTTTTGTCGTTCCGGCTGTTCCTACGTCTCCCTCCCATCTTCTTCTTTTTCTGCTCGCGTGGTTTCCGTTTGAAGTGCGCTACTTGGAGCCCGTTCTGTAGGCCACGCGTCATCTGTCTGTGTTTGCCCGGCCCTCCTCTCTCTCTCTCTCTCTCTCTCCGTCGCTTCCAGCTCCAGTCCTGTAGCAGCGAAGATTATTTGGTCGGGGAGGAACTCGGCGACAGCGCGTCTCTCTCGCGCGACGGATTTGCGCGCAACCGTACCGTGGTAGCCACACAGACAGAAGACTGCTCCCACCAGCCCCTCTTTTTTTTTTTCGGATTTCTCGCCGGATTAACAGAAATAATAAAAAGAGCTCGGCACGCACAGTAGGAAATGTTCATCCGGCGCTCAAGCTGTGTATTGATGGAAAGCAAACGCTCCAAGAACTTTAAATATTCGAAAACCGCCAGCGAAACAAGGATTACTAAAATGAAAAAAAAAGGGGGGGGGGGGGGGGGGGCTTGATTTTTTTTCTATTGCGAAATTTGTCATGTAAATAACCTTGTATGACCTTTTATTTATTTGTCTTTTACTGCTGCACTACTAAAATGGTTGGAATACTCTCCTTTACGGCTCTCTGTCCTCGTGTACTGATTTTGTTTACCAAATACTGTTCTATGGATAAGGTAATTCGTTCTGTCCGACTGCGGCTACAGTTACCAATTTCTTTCCAAAACCCAAAAGGAAAAAAGAAATACTGCGCGCAGCATGAGGAAGACTTTCAGCGGCGTGATTGGAATCCAGAAAACGGCGCAACCAACGAAGCGTAAAGCATTATTGCAGAGTGGTTAAAAGTCCTAACCTAAAAAAAATATGCTCGGAATACACCTGCTCCTTCTAAAGAAAGACACCTGCTCGTCGCTAGAACTGCCGTTATGCCACTGTTCCAGCCATCTGAAATCAAAATAGGGCCATAAGGCCATCCACAAGATTGCTTCCTCCCAAAGTAATTCTCGGCCTCTCGCTCTCCCTCTCTCACACAAACGTATAAATGGGACCACACTACCCTAACAAACGCCTTTTCATCCAACAACGTTTTACGAAGAACACAAAATGTGTAGAAATAGTATTCAACAAAATACGCGTAAAAGTAGTACATTCAACTGTGAAACCGGGCTGTCAGAAACCGGCCTCCAGCACATAGTCCAAAGCGGCGCCAATAGATGGCGCCACCAGCCTGCCTCCCAACCCGCATTACGTCATCGCTGACATCACAGTTTCGATTTTTGTTTCTCCCACCAAAACACTAGCCCTTTTCTTTGTTTCTTCGCCGTTGAACTCGGTGAGAGCTCTATCGCCCTTCCAAGCGACATCCACAAGCGCCCTCCTCTAAATAATATAAAGCGGAAAAACAAAAAAGAAAACAGGTGTTCCAGTGGCGCCATCTGCCATCCAAATGAGAAACCAGGCGGGAGCCGCCGACGGCATCGAACGCGGTTGTTACGAAGATACCGATCAGTCACACACGGTAATTTGTCGTTTTTGTTTCTCCGTCTTTTCTTTTTCTTTTCATTCTTTATTATTATCTTTATCCGGTCATTTTCTAGCTGACTTCGTCCGGCTTGGCTCCCAGGTCACTTTTGGCTCACGCAGAGGGTAAGGAACCTTCTCTTGGAGGTTGTAGGGGGCGCTCCGCGCAAAAATACTGGCAAGGTGCGGCTGATACGCGACGGCGCTGTGGTTGCTTCCCTGTCGCTACTGTTGCATTAGCAACACAGAAAAAAAGAAAAGGCTTGGTTGGAGAGCATTGGAAGAGAAAGTCCCCCCCCCCTTTTCGTTTTTCTTCTTCTCAAAGATTAAAGAGAATTAGGAAGCAAGGAAGTTGCTAAGATGGAATTCTGTGTTACAGTTCTGTTGAGTTTCCCGAACATGTGTAATATGTTCGGGAAATAATATGTAATATGTTCGGGAATGTAATATGTTGAAGTTAAAGAGCAAAGTGCGTGCTAGGTTCGGCAGCTGCGTGGTCGGCGCGTGCGTGACTAGTAGTGGTCCTGCTTGGACCAGGTTGCAAAGACAAAAACACGAAAAAACAGTGCAAAAAGAAAAACGCGAATGTGCATTGTAAAATTACGATCGCTGATAACACGGGTTTGAAGGAAATCCCAGCAAAGGCAACTAACTGCTTTATATTTTCTACTCCAACCCGAGACAAAGCGACAAAAAAAGTAATAAAACGGACATACACGCCTTAAGTTATGCTAATTTATGTTTGCCGGCTGGAAGTCATCCACCAGCTCGACTGTGTTTTCCTCTTTCACCGCTCCGTACGTTGTTCTCTTATTTTCTCGTCTTCTAAGGCAAAGACAACGAACTAAACTGACGCCAACGTTTCATGAAGATGACGTTCCTTCTGTGTACTGCCGAGGGCACCGCATGCGGCGACCGTGCTTTCTAGAACAACGTGTCGAATACCGCGACATCCCCCTGGCCCCCGCTTCGGCGACGATTTGGGAACCGCGCAATACGCTGCGGCACGTGCGTGGAGCACCTATCGCGCCCTCGAAAATGAAATTAGGGAGTTTTAGTAGACCGTTCCGACGTCCCCTATAACGATAGGATGCCTGCGCAAAGGCGGAGTATCGGGCATCGTTATCGGAACAATCTGCTAAAACTCTAATAGAAGAGTTTTAGTAGACCGTTCCGATGACCGCGATGCCGATACCCTATACTCCTCCGCCGCATTTGCGCACGCATCGTGTCGGGGGTATCGCAACGATCTACGAGAACTCTATTATCGGGTATCGTTATCGGGGGTATCGCAACGATCTACGAGAACTCTATATTAGCGAGTTTTAGTAGACCGTGCTTTCCCTCCCGCTACGAAGAAACTGCGCCTGCGTGCCGATGGCCTTGGCTGTAGAGTTCCGGGTAGCGGAGGGACTTAGCGGAGGGGGAAACACGGTCTACTAAAACTCTATTATCGGGTATCGTTATCGGGGGTGTCGCAACGATCTACGAGAACTCTATATTAGCGAGTTTTAGTAGACCGTGCTTTCCCCTCCGCTACGAAGAAACTGCGCCTGCGTGCCGATGGCCTTGGCTGCAGAGTTCCGGGTAGCGGAGGACTTAGCGGAGGGGGAAACACGGTCACTAAAACTCTATTATCGGGTATCGTTATCCGGTGTGTCGCAACGACCTACGAGGACCCCAGATTAGCGAGTTTTAGTAGACCGGCGCTTCCCCCGCTACGAAGAAACTGCGCCGCGTGCCGGTGGCCTCACTGCAGAGTTCCGCAGGTGGGAGGACTTGAGCGGAGGGGAAACACGGTCTACTAAACTCTATTATCGGGTATCGTATCGGAGGTATCGGAACGATCTACGAAAACTCTCTATTATCGGGTATCGTTATCGGGGGTATCGGAACTATATATTAAAACTCTTTAAGAATCGTGAGGCATTAGCCGATGACAACGCCGAAGAGCGGATCATGAACAATCCCAAATTGTGGTTTGCGCAATAGAAGAAGGAAAAAAAAACGAATTCGCTAAAAGGAGGTTTGTCGCCTTCTAAAACTTGGTAAACCGGCGTTCGCTAAAATGAGCTTCGGTAAAATGGATGCCTCCAATTGGATGTCTCTGAGCGGTGGGAGAGACTCTTCTCTGACCGCCCTCCGTCCGAACATTCACGCAACCGCGCAGATTAGAAAGGCGTGAACGGGGAGAATACAAAAAGAAACCTTTCGAGTTCCCGGCGGCGTTCGCTGCCGAAGGCATGGAAAGATAGACCCAGGCGATAGACAGCCCAGTCCCCCCTTTTCAGAGTCGTTATCTCAAAAGCGGCTATCTGACCGCGCTCGACGCTTACTTACACGCGTCGCTCCGCAGCACGAATACATAATTAACGAAGGTTCCGCGCGAGCCTAAAATTTACGCGCGCGAGTCCGATTTGCATAAACTGATCGACGCGCGGCATCGCAAATTCAACGGAAGAAAAAATAAAACGCGAAGTACCGCACTACCCGCAGGAAGCGCTCCAAAACACGAATCACGCGCCGCTTTAAAAAATAAGAAATAAAAAAAAACTGTATAAAAGGCACTTGGGTCTATTGGGATCTTCTGCTCTATCGTCGCTTCGCCAATCCTCCTCAAGATCCCCTCCAAACAATGCTCGGCGCCAGAAGTAAAAAAATAAAATAAAATAATCATGATCATAACCACATCTCGCGTAGTAAAGAAACCGAAGAAAAAAAAATCGATCTCAATCTGCGCCTGCGAGGAATCTCAACAACGCGGAATTAGTTCCACGAACCTCCGCGAGGAGCGGTCGCCGGCACCACCGTCGCCCCGAAAGAAGACAGCTGAGGAGAGCCTGCCGCTTCCCTTTCGATCTGCACCTCCTCCCACTTCCCCATACAACCGCGCTTCTTGCTTTTCTCGCTTGTAAACCCACTTTTTTTCTTCTCTCTTTTTTCCAGACGACGCCATCTTACTTCACCCTCCTCCCCCAGAAAGAGAAAGCCGGTCGCTTCTTGGCTTGGCTTGGCCAATGACCGAGATGTCGGCCCCTTTCGGAAGCACCCCAAACACGTGACCGTCTCCTCCCTTCCTGCACCCCCCCCCCCCCCCAACACACCACCGCCACCTCCGGCGTTATTATTATTATCTATGTATTTATTTTGTAGGGAGGGGGGTTGCAAAAAAGAGGGAAGGGAAGGTAGGGGGTAATCAAAGAGTAAACGACCAGAAAGGATCCCAACAGCCAGGCCCGTTTTTGTGAGGTCGTCAAGCGACCGGTACCTTGAGGAAGGAAAAAGCCCACGGCGCGTTCCGGCGCTCTCCGAGAAAAGAAAGATGAAAAGGCATCCCTCGTCCTTGAAGACGAGAGTGAAAAGAGCAAAATGTCTCCTCGGATAGCTCAAGGTCGGATTATGGCCCCCGCGCTGCCAATGAATGGGACCCGCGTGATCAAGGGCCGGAGCGGCTTCGCTGTCGCTCGACCGCTTCAACACCGAAAGGACCAAAGACCCGAGAGTAGGGTAAGAAAAAAAGTTGGACGGGACATACACGATGTCTAAAGTTCGGAACTACATCATTGTCCTCTCCCCCCCCCCCCCTCTTTTTACCCCAATCTCAAATGTTGAACTTGTTTTTTTTTAAGCTATGTTTATTTATTTTACATTGTTTCCACACTTGCTTTTTTATTTTTATTTTATTCATATTACCCCTAAAGGCCCTAGTGAGAGGGTATTACATAGGGGGGTACATAAATCGTTCCAATAGGAACTAGTGCACAGTGAACAACATATGAGAATACTAGAAGACAATCAATACACTTAATAATAAAAAGAAAATAAAGGATACACTCAAAAACGAATAAAAAACATACACGCACTCATCACACTGCAATAAAAGAAATTTTCGAAATTTTCTTGCTTTTGCTTTGCAATTTTCGAAAAGAAGTTTGCACCACGTTGAATAGCGTGGTGCAAAACGAGCCGACGCTTCAGGTCGGTCGCGACGAGCGGCAGAGACCGACCCATGTCCTGCGCTTACTTTTACGAACATTGCCGAGACAAGCAGGCCTGCACAGGTAGTAACACCGGGAGGGCATCACGCGACTTTTTTTGACGCCCAGCCAGGCACGTAGCCAGGATTTTGTTTTTTTTTTGGGGGGGGGGGGATGCCGCTTATGACAAAAGGCTGTATGAGGGGGGGGGGGGGGGAGAAAGGAGGCCTCAGCAAAATGAAAAATTTCGGGGGAGGGCATGCCCCCCGCCCTGGATACGTGCCTGCGCCCAGCCACAAAAGAGTGTAAACTACGCTTGCACCCATGTGGGATGCACGTGACCCTGTCAAATGCGGGTTGTGTTCGCTCTACGTGAGCGAAGAGAAGGCGTACGGCCCCGAAGAGCAGACGACGACGGACCGCGCGATCGGCTCGTCGCGGTTTGTCGTGCGCCCCGGAAGGTTTTACCAAACAGAACTCGAGAGCAGCGTGAAGGCAAGCCCGACGAAACGTGCGAGACCCTGATGGGCGAACGATGAACCACGACGAGAGGGCGAGCCTAGCCGCCGAGCAGTTTGAGTAGACGAAAGTGTGTGGCGTTGCCGAGACCAAGATATGAGACTTTGCGGTGTGAACGGCTGCAGAAACCTTCCGCGGCGAGTTTCCTTCACCGGCACACCCCTGTTGGATTACGTCCTCAGCGTTGCAGTGACGTGAACTTATAAGCGGTTCTCTTAGATTTCCCGAGAGTCACCGAGCTGCTGAAACGATGGATTTGGGCCCTTTCTTGCCACAGTGAGTGGACTTCATCCAAGTGGAGTTTCCTTCGCTTCAAATCTGATGAATTAGACATTCGTGTCAGGTGTGCACTGGATCGTGCTCTCGGTGCTGCTTCAGCGAAGCGAAGCAGCACAGAAGAAGCGAAGCAAATATTCGGATCTTAGGGTTTTATAAGCCAAACCATCGAAGGTCATCTGGCACGACCCAGCGAAAAGTCCGCGGGTTAATTTCAAATTGAGTTGATCCAACGTTGGCCATGATACATATTAATCAAACACCCTAGTCAAACTCAACTGCATGGTTCAATGTTGGTTCCGATGCATACCAAGAACACTCCCAACCGTATTGTGAATTATATTGTGCGAACGCTCCACAAAATAATCGCTGTCAAAATTCGTAAGTAGTAATATATCTAAATTTCTTTCCGTGCAAAACACATTTGTCAAGCTGGATGAAGTTACGCACATCGTTAGAACACTTGCGCAATAATAACGGAGCGTAAAAAACAAAAAAAAAAAACATCACATCTCGAATTTAGTGTTACACGACCAAGTGAAAGTCAGCAAGTACGGTCAGCTGCCATGATTATGAACACAACCACGGTGGAACCTGGTGCTACTCAGTTCGCAGACACAACCATGTAAAGCTCAGTGGTCGCGTGTGGTTCACGTTCGAAAGGGAAATCGGCGAGGAGCATAAGAAAGAGGCGAGCGACACGGGGAGGATTGCCTGGCGAGGCTACGTGGCTGACGTCATGCCCTTCCCGGGGCTAGTAACAAGCCCTTACGCGGGGGGAAATCCGAGCGGAACACTAGGCTAGGTGGCGCGAGCTACCGCCCGTTATAAAGCGTACAGCCGTTCGCGTCCATCCCAGAGCCGTATATGTAGAGAGTTCGGTCAATGGGAGGCGCGGGCAGAGCCAGGGCGTGCGTCAGACCCGAAAAGGGGGCTTGGCATGCTCTCTTGACCAACCAGAAGCCGAAAAGAATCCCCTAGCGGTGGTAGCAAGAAACAGCTCTGATCAAAGGTCTATGTTCGTAAATGGTTTTAAAAGCACGTAAGAGTTAAGTGTAGTAACTCTTTATGGTTGAAAATAGGGTGCACGTGTGCACCGCTTAACTCTGTTTTGCTCGGACAGAGTGTGACCGCTCGGACGGCAGATTCCCGGCCCTCGGCGCTTGGCGTACGGATTATGTCGATCGTTCCGCTTGTCGCACTCTTCCACCATCATTTTAGATGAGCATGCTTGAAACATCACGTGTACCATATTTTCAGTCATCGAGAGTTACTCCAATGCAGTTATCAGGTTTGTTTCTCGCGACCACCGCCAGGGTATTATTTCCGGCTTCTGGTTGGTCACATTCGAATTTCTGAAGACGCCCTGGGACACGCCCATCCCGCTTTCGGCCAATGGCGCCTCCGCATTTGTCTCCTATACTTCCCAACGAATGGCCAAACTCTCTACATATACGGCTCTGGTCCATCCAACTCCATCTACGGTCTGCACAACAAGGCCGTAGTAGCGGATTTGCTACGTCACCCCCGGAGGCCAAAACGCAGTTGAAGACGCGTCTTTCCACGTCAGCATTACGTTCACCTGGGACTCGTGCCACGAATCCCATCCGAACACCGGCGCAGCACTCGTGGTTCAATCTCCACCCCGCGTTGGCCTCCGGTAACCTGACGCAGAAGATCCGGCACCACGGCCTCGATATCAAAGAGGTGTCGCCCGACGGGAGCAGTGAAAACGGGGTGACAAAGCAGCGGGCAGGCTCACCGGTGGTGGAGGCCCTCCGGCGGCACTTGAGCTTCTTGCGTAGCCGGAGCAGCTTGAGCGGGGAGTCCCCGTTGAGCGCCTCCTTGCCCAGGCCCGCGGTCCTGCCCAGGCCGCCCACGGCACCCGAGGCGCCGGACAGCGCGCTCGCGCCGGAGCCACACGAAGGGCCCGCACCTGCGACGACGCCCCGGTCCTTCGTTTGGCGCTGTCCGTCTAGCGGGAGCTTGGCAGAGGTACCCGCATCGTCAGATCAAGCTCCAACCTATCGTCTGCTAAGAATGGCGATCTCGATGGTGTGGAATGCGCGTTGCGGGAGCACCGTGGATTGCTTCGCCAAGCTTCGCGATTCCGTTCACGCCCGAGTTGTCTATACTTCGTTTCAGCTTGGGTCCAGACGCAGCCGATGCTACAAGCGCGAGCATGTGGCCCAGAACAGTGCTTGCACTGCACGAGCGCGCGTGCTTGGCAGGGATGCTGAAAGCCCGGAGCTCGAGCTTGTAGCTTTGGCTGCGTCTGGACCGAAGCTGAAACGAAGTATACACATTTGCGCCGTACTTCCACGGTACGTCGATACAGGAGGCACGTGCAACGTGCAGCCCTTGGGAAGATCATGGCGGCACAGCGCAGCACTGAGCTAGATTTCAAACGCCATGTTCTTCCCAGGAGCGGCGTGCGGCACGTGTCTCGAGTTTTTCGGGACAATGAATGGCGCCATTTTCACAGGATAGAGGGCCTTTAAGGCATCATTCAACGTCGTAACTACACCAGTCCTCCCAACTACCAGGCAGTATTGAGAAATCATTTTCTTCGTTTTAAAATCAGTTTCCGCGTGTTTACGAGCGGAAGACTGGCGTCCCTAAGGTGCCGACACAGCGCAGTTTCCGGCCAAAAGTCAGAGCTAAAATTTCGTTTCCGTACCCTTTAATTCGCCGCTTTCTCGATAGCCATTCTGAATTTAAAGATAATAAAAAAAAATGAAAGCCGTTTACAATTCCCTGTAACGCCGAATTAGAGCGCAGCTCTTGATGAGGAGGGGAAGGCACGGGGGGGGGTCACGTGACCTGGGGGGGGGGTCACGTGGCTTTGGGGGTTGTAGCAAAGGTTCAGCAACAGGTTGCATGCAACCTGAGTTGCTTGCAACACGTGGTTACGGCGACATGCAACACGCAATTACGCCGACGGCGACGGCGACGCCGCTCAAGCCGGAAACGGGCGCCTAAGAGCTGCGCTCTAAAAAGGCACGCCGAGAAGAGGAAAGTTCGGGTACTCCGAAAACCTGGTTATAGTTTGAGCAGCTCCAAACAATGCGCCGGGGTCCCACCGCTAACACGTCGTACAAAAAGACAGTCTGTAGACGCTCTCGGAGGCATGTCCCGTCCCGTGGACCGTACGAAAACTGGCTGCAGACGCGTTCGAAACGTATTCGGAGCGGCAGTTCGTCTGCTTCCTTTGCAGGGGTTGTGGTGACGTCAGAACGGCGCCGAGCTCTGATTGGCTCTGTCTGAAGAATAGTGGGTAGACCTCAAGGCAGCTTGCTTTGAGGTCTACCCACTATCCTTCCATCAGAGCCAATCAGAGCTAAGCGTCTTGCTGACGTCACCGCAACTCCTGCAAAAAGAAGCAGACGACTTGCTTGTCGCATATAGTAGAAAACTCGGTTCCGACTCGCACACGAGGCGTGTGTCTGCGGTCAATTCTGGCACGGTGTCCGCAGTGAACTTTGGAAAGCGCGTCCAGACCACTCACCGGACAGGCTCCTCTCGAAGTGGGCGTTCACGTGCCTCTCGAGCGCCCCCTGGGAGGCGAACCTCTGTCCGCAGCCGGCCACGATGCAGGCGAACGGCTTGGCGCCGCCGTGGCACAGGGTCACGTGACGGTCCAGCCACTGCCGGGAACAGGACCGCCGCTCGAACACCTGCCCCCCGGGAAGACGCCGCTTAGAACACGCCCAACGTGCATACGGAAACATCACGTTACCTGAACCGAAACATAGAAAATAAATACAAAATGCATCTATGATCGCAAAAGAGCTAGCCTGTTGCGCAGTTAAAGCGCACGCAGAGCCGAGAAGTCTCTTGGAAAGCCACTGGATGTGAAAATTTGCAGGTTCTAGTTGATCGAGTGTGCGTACGGCCCACGTTCAAATGCCTTATTATCGGTACTTCATTCATGCCGGGATTATTAAAACCCACTCAAAGACACAAGAAAGCATAAACCAAAAACATCGACAGAACGCACTATAGGAAGCCCAGCAGACGCCCGACTTCCGGGACAGGCATCGAACTTTCCGGCGACTCCACCTGCGCCAGGCTCGGAGAGCAGCCATGCGCCATCCAGCCCCCTATATAGAAATCGGTGGTTCTATCAACGCTGAACCAATCGCAAACAGAAAAGGCTTGGTGACATGCGCTTTAAACGCTGCTTCATTCGGTCCCATTAGCTCGTACCGTCGGCTGTGTCTGGACTTAAGCTGAAACGAAGTATAGATTCATCGCAAAAGTCAAGGCATGAGCAAACAATTCTGAGCAAGATGCTGCAGAACCCCAACACATCACTCATACAGCGATATCTCTAACGGATGGTCGTATTTCTTGGAAAGAAGTGCGCGAATTGAAAACGACCGACGAGACATGTGACGCCACGATTCTCATTCCCTCCGTCGAGCAAAACCTCCTAGATAACAAAGCTGCAGTGCTGATAGAGATGGCGTCGTCAAAGAAGGCCAACGCTGGACACAGATTGGACCATATTGTGTGAACGCTCGGCTCAAACTTGACTCGAAGCCGAGTGCTGACGGAGCCCTCGTTTCCCATCTGCGTCCAGTGATGGCCTTCGCTGGTGACGCAAAAATGTCAGTACTACGGCCTTGTCTTCTAGGCGATGTTGCCTCGAGCTGGTGAACCGAAGCGAGGAAGAGGCCGCTTCCCCCTCATTCTCAACTGTTCCAGGAGGATCATGACGTCATAGTCCTCGCTTGATCACGCCCTTCTTTTCCAAAAATAAGGCCCTATCCGTTTAAGATAACGAGGTACGAGTGATGTTTTGGAGTTCGTAGCGTCCCGTTCAACGCTTCTGCAGCCCTATTTTACGAAATCCAACTTTCGGTTCAGCATCCCTTTCAAGGAATACTTGGCAATTTTTTTAGCTATACCCCAACTAACTATACTTTCTGAATCCCCGGCCTTTACCCTTTCCGGTATGCTATTCACTATCGCGAAATTCCGAATACTTACTACGAAATCGGGAAATGAAAATGATGCAAAAACCGACATTCAAATATCCCCGCACTTTTCGGTGCCGTGACGTCAGTGGCAGGCAGGCTTGACGGTCGAGTAGGCAGTCTAAAAATCAGACTATGCCGAGCATCTGTTTCGTGCTGGTGCGCGGGTACTAGAACGAGCTTCCAAAGCATTCATTTGACACCACGAAACAGCTTGGAATCGGTTGGAAACAAATTCTACAGTCCAAAGAGTGAACCCCTGCCTGCCGCTGGTGTCACTTTTTCATTGTAGCCAGTAGAGACTTTCAGTTTGAAAAACACGATGAGGCCCAATATTGTAAATTCAATTCCTTCGGGGAGAAAACAAATATTATTTTGACCTAATATTTGGGATACTATTTCAGCGATGTGTGTTGGTGTGTTTAGGAAGGAAAACGGCCGGAGTACCCGTGCAGCACGTGTACACGTGGGCGGATAAACAAACGGAGCGGAAGAACTTGCACGCCGTGTACACCAAGACGCTGTTTGCAAACAAGCCCTCGTTTGCCCACACCGGGCACTGCGCGCGCAGAAACCAGATTCGAAAGGGGTGAAGCGTTTGCGCATGCGCACTGCCGACAGCAGCGCCACCGCAGTAAAGTGACGTCCGAGTCGAGTTGATCTTCATACAACTCACCAGGGGGCGTATCAGCCGAGCGAAAAATGCCAGGGTGCGCACGCGTGCGGGGCAACTAATGTTCGGAACGAATTTCCTTAATTTTATTTTAAGAAATACTAAAAAAAAAAAAGTTACTCGTACCAGTCTTTTGAATAGGCCGTCGCATTCCAATTCGTCCTCCATTCCGAAAGTGAACGAGTCTAATTCCCGGAATTACTGATCTCAAGTCAAATAAAATCCAACAAGGCACGTAGTGGGAATTGGTGGTGGGAACAGAGCTACAAAGACGTGGGACCGGGACGAGGAAACACACAGATAGGGCGGAAGCGAGAAACACAGCGCCCTGTCAGTGTGTTTCCTCGTCCTGGTCCTACGTCCTTTAGCGCTGTTCCCCAAAAACAATTCAGAAACCCCTCTCAAAGTCCAGTCCTGTCCTGTCATTCCATACGAGGTAAAAGTAACTGAGCTGTGTGTTTGTTTAGACTGCGAAAAGTTGGTCAAACGGGCGGGGGGGGTGGGGGGGGGGGGGCATGACAGAATATCTAGGATATCTATGTGTTCTACAGCGCGAGCTTTCGCTCCACGCTCTCCGAGCTACGGAGCGCTAACAGACTCGCCACCGATTCCCCTAAATATGAGGCGAAATAACGAGACCAATTAGAGCGGCGACAGTTTGCTCAAATTCAGACAAGTCACGCTCAATTGAGGCGTTGCAAAAGTCGAATAAAAAAAAACGGCGAGAGAAATCAAGCTATTACACAACGCGCAACCACGTCCGAACACTATCGGCCATGGCCAAACAAAATTGAACTTGAACTGCGTCCCACCATAAGCAGGAAAAAGAAGGGGAAAGGGGGGGGGGGGGGACAGTTCTCATATGCGTTATAAAAACAAAATTCTTGTTCGCGAAACATCTGTCGTGATACGAGTTAGCGTTTATGTTTTTATGCCTTCCGCTCAAACACCGGATGCAAAAATGACGCAATCAAAACAACTTGAAAAAAAAAATATAGCCCCATAGAAGGACCGATAGAAAGAGAAACAGCTGGTACGCAAGTGGCACCGGAGCTAGCCTTGGCACAGATCCAACACCAGCTTAACAAAAAACAAAAAAAAGATAGAAATGAGGTTAGCTAGCGACACCTGTCGGGTAGATGGGAAAACTAGGTCGAGCAATAAATATCCCTCCCCTCTTCCGTCAGGTAGGGAACATATATTTTCGGAAGAAATATATATACCTATACAGCCTAAGAAAAACATATCAAACATACGAACAAAACAAAAAACGCATCAGGTAAGAGTGACCCGAACTTTGCGAACTTTTCGGCAAAATTCGACGAAGTTCTGATTTTTTGTACAGGGTACTACGCTGCCCGATCACCAAAGTTCCAAATCTTGTGACAATTATTTTTACACGATTATAGCTTTCTTTTTTTAGGTATTTTTATCTTTCACTTTGCGTTGCCAAGTAACTCTTTCGTGCATCTGCGACTGTGATGAGGGAACTTGTCGGAGATCTCGAACTTCAGAAATTTTAAGAAGAAAAGAAAAGCTTCCCAGCGAACAGGTTCAGCGATCCCGAAGAAGTGATGTCTAGTGAAGCAACTTGTTTGCAGGTTTTGTCGTGTGACTAAGTATTGGCAGTGAAAATGGTGCTCTGAGAATTCCAGCTGAGCTGCAATCACAATGTCACATCCCGCTAAGGAGACCTCGCTTAATTGATTCCTTCGATCGTTTTTTTTTATTATTACTACTACGATGGAATATTTCTTTTATTATTTGAATTTCGAAAAATAAAAAATTCGAAGAAAGAACTTAAAAAAAGTATTTTAGAAACTTCCCTTAAAATAAAAATTTGAAACACTGAACCTTATTATACTATGCTGAGATTATATGTGCAATAAGCTGGTGCTGAACAAACTATGGCTCATGCATGAAAGTTAGAAAGGCTAACATATCGACGCTTTCGTCATAAATGTCGTAGTTATTGGTGAGTCACAGCGCACCTCTGAATGCAAGGGCAATGTTTCTGAAAATGTAAAAGAGAGAGAGAGAGAGAGAGAGAAAGAGTTGAGCTTTGTTAAACGATTCCCAGAACAAACACGGAGATGCAGCAACCGCCATCATCGCCCAACTTCCGAACGCCTATTTTAGAGCCTGAAGCAAATTGCGCTTAAACGTTTACTAAATAGCCTATTGTCTCTCTGCCAAGTGAGACCCCAGCGTGCAAACCCGAGCAAAAAGCAACATCGCGAAGCGTCGTCGGTGTGTTGGTTACGCGTTGTCAAAACCACGGAGACAAGTGTCGCAGGTGTCAACATCACAAGAGAGTCAACTACGTTCAATAATCTAAACAGCAACGCAAAAATTGCCCCACGCGCAAAAAAAAAAAAAAGAAAGAAAATAAGAGAGAATTCATTAAGGGAAAAACAAAGAGAGAAAACAAAAAGACGAACGCGGAGGTATGCGAATTATTACCGCTGACAGCTAATAGATGGCGACACTTTTCACCCTTACACAAACAAAAGCAGACAGCACGAATTAGCGACAGCCGCTAAAACGCGCGTACGGCCAGGCCTTGATTGTTTTTATCGGGTGCTCAGTCTTTCAGGTTCGTTAACAAATTCGTTTCTCGAGCGATTTTTTTTTTCGTCTCCCGGCTTGTGTTTGTTTAGATGTTTTTTTTTAATTGCTTTGTTGTTTTTTTGCGACAACTGGGCTTTGACGGGGCGGCACGTCGGGGCAATTTGTCACGGTCCGACGACCGCCACGTTAGGTCTAGGGCTCTAATGGAACAGGAAAAAGGAGAGGAAGGGGCGCTGTTGGTAAGCCTTTAATTTTCATTTCCCGCCGACAATAAACGCGGAAAGAGTCGGGCTCTCTCTATCCGTCCGTGGACTCCCACGGGGTTGCCAACCCGACCCGGATAGACAAAGCGAGCCGTCCTGGGCGAAATCACAGAATTACTGCACCAAACGTGCAGGTGGAGGGGCTCTAGAGACTAGGCGCCGTCATCTTGCCGCTGCATGGTGTATGTAGAATGTCTGCTGGTCAAACCTCGATAAGATGCGCAAATCGCCGCAAAACTGGTGCCACAACGAATCCTTTCCATCCCCGATGGCCAGGACTAGGCTTTGAAGCGTAACTGCTTCCAATGGCCGTCTGATGTCTCAGCTGTACATAAGAAATTTGGCCAGTGCAGTACGACCGCTAGCCTGGGGTGCATCACGCAGTAGAGATACACAACCGCACGCCGGTACGATGCTCCTCCAAATCGAAACGGGCAGAGGTGGCCCCCGATTGAATCCAGGATCCCTAATCGCGGCGAGTAGTTTGGGCATCGCCGCCTGGTGGAATTTTTTCCACATCCGAGAGTGAGGACACTTCAACTTCCCCTGCTGGTACAAGCACGTGTAATGCCAAGCTTCTACTATATGCACTATGAAAATTAAAACATAACCGCGTAGGGAGCACGTGCACTATACCCATAGTGAGGGCAAACAGAGGCGCCCCTAGCGAGCTCCTCACCGCAAATAGGTTCTACAGCGCGAGCTTTCGGTCTACTGTGCTCCGAGCTGGTGCGCGCTAGCCCACTCGGCCACCGATCCCACCTATGCCTGACTGAAGAGGCCAGTTTCGAGCGAGGATTTCTCCGTTCTAAGGAGCGCTCACAAATTAATTGTCCCTTTGACACAACTATGAATCGACTTCAGCTGGTCAGTCCGAGGGAAAAACGGCGCTAAGCGTAGAGCACTGCACAAGCACTTCGACCGTTTTCTTTTTTTTTTCTTTTTTTGACACGATAAATATTTTGACTTAGACTGTATTTTCGAGAATATGGGAGAAATATGCAGTTCACAAGTGATTTTGAAGGGAATAAAAAGTGGCCAATATTTCATGTACGCATTTCTTGGTGATATATTGGACTTTTCGCTGTTCAATTCGTTCCACCGAGAACTTTCCTCTCTGCATGTTTTTGTGAAGAAACAATCACAATCACGCTAGTGCATATTCAAAAGGCTGTACTCTAAGAATAAAATTATCTATAGTTAGCTTCTCTTTTGTGGCATAGTAAGGCTTCCTGCACAAAATGCAAAATCAAACTCATTTTTTTTTTGTAGTTTGAAAAGCAGAGGAATAACACACTCATGTTGCACCCTGCAGTCGACTGGAGTGCCCTCGTTTTCTTGACCGCACTTTCCCACTAAGCTGGTGCAATCCATTCGTTCCCTTTTATCCACGTAAAAACTTTCCAAATGCAAAACGTCTTTTTCTTTTTTTTTTTTGCGGCGCTGTTGATATTTTGCATTTCGCTTGCTTGTTTTCATTGAACCTAAAAGATCAATGAGCACACTTTTTGTTATCAACGATTCGGCACACGGCTGCCCAGCCACGGCCCGAAAAAGTTTTGTTCGAGCCCGAGCCCGGGCCCGAGAAAATACGTGCTACCCGGCTCGGGTTTTCAGCCTAGCCCGGGCCCGTGCAGTGCTCTAGCTAAGCGCTTCATTCGGCGAGTCCACGCCCGTCGACATTGGGGCAAGCGAATCAACGCGTAATTGTTTCCTTCGAGGCGAGACACGTCTGCCTTTTCCTACGTTTCCAACGTTTCCCTTTCCTCTCGCGCCTGGCCGCCGGATGTGAATGTGCGCACGCGTGCGTGTCCAGGCGCGGTGTGTGCGCGTGCGACAGGGAAGTAAGTGGTTCCGAGAGCTCGGATGGCTGGTCACGGGCTCTCCGGCGCAATCCCTTCGAGAAGGGATTGCGATCCCAGTGACTGTGATCGCAGTTCGCGATCCCAGCACAGCATGCCGCGCGGCAGCAGCAACCATTGGCGAGGAGATCAAACTATACGCCAATCCAACTCCTGACGTAACGCCATAGCGGCGGCGCTGCACTCGGCACTGCGCAAGCGCACTGCCGAGATGGGCAATTGTGGTGCAAAACGATCGATAATACTAGGGAACCGTTTCTGCACATCCGATACGGTACGCTCGGCACCCCGGTACCAACTGCTGATGCGAGGCCACAAAAGATTCGTATGTGCGCAGGTCGTATGCCGGAGGGCCCATTCATTGTACCGTATCGGATGGACAAAAACGCTTCTCTAAAACTCCCTAGTATTATCGATATCATTGATAGAGGAAGCCAAATCTAACTATCGATAGTAGAGAATTTCAGCGAAGCGGAATCAAACACGGTCGATAGACCCAACGATCGGTGTCTCGGATCGGGAGCTCGGACCGATCGTTTCGCATGAAACGGCTTTTAGAGAACCGCGTTTGCAGACGATCGGCACAGGTCGCGCCGCCTGGCAACGGAAATGCGCAATGGCTTCGTAAAGTGTACCGGTAAAGAGGGGACATGTTTTAGGGGTGAGCAGCGTTTGGTAATGTCGCAAAACCGAAGGGAAAACATTTCTTTTTTCACAAATATCTTCGAGCTATATTTGTTAAAACCATATTTTGTCTCGTTTTGCTAGAATGGGAGCGCTAAATGTGGTGGCGGCATCCTTGCCGTGAGTGGACCTCACACGTCGATCGATGAAGTGGATGTGCTACGCCAACTTCGCTTCCACAAAACCGACGTAGCTCACCTTCGCTCCGCGCTGAAAATCCCGGACACCTTAACCACTAACGGCTGGGTCATCGGACAGGGTTTGAACCCGTGTCGTCGGCGCCTTCATCAAAACGGCAGGGCGACGCTCAACTGAGCCAAGCCGCATCCCCCCACACTGAGACAAACGAACAATATGATTCTAAGAAAGCTCTGGTGTCTTGTTCACGTTTCGTTTGTTTTATGTCTCATTTGTCGTGAATTCGACTTGATTCTCTCACCGCCACCATGCCGCTTTCTTCCAGGCACAACCACGAATGCTCTCATTTCCGTTTGAAGCTTCGGAAAGCCTCTTCCCACCACGAAACGGCCGTTCTATAAACGAGTCGAGACGCTTCTGATGTCAGTCGCTTTGACCACACTGGACTACGGTAAGACAGCAGTGATCTCGCGCATGCGCAGTCCATACCGGAGGGTCAATCGTATCGTTTATGCGAAAACTTTTCCCTAAAACTCTCTAGTACTATCGATAGTCGACTATCGTGAATCAATCGATAGTCGACTATCATCGTAAAACAATCGATAGCCATCTATCGTAAAGTTATCGATAGTATTTTATTAGGTGACGAAGAACGTCAAGTGTCCACCCAGGAAATGTCGTGATCAGCTCGAAGAAAAACGCAACTGCAACTAGGGACTTCCGTATAATTATCGAGGAACAATCGAACAATCGGAACACGGTAGAAGTCCAGGTCAGAAACTACTGACAGTAAACTATAAATTGTATACTGTCAAAAGACTAAATAAAAATATCGATAGTGAAATATCAATACCTTTTTTTTATAAATTGTCAGTTTTTTTTTTTTACTGTTTTTTATTGCTTTTCGGAAGTTTGCACTTTTTTATAGGCAGAGTTCAATTAAGAAAATAAAAATCCCTTTGTCGCCCCTAATAAGTAGATTACGCCTCGTAGGAATTCGAAACCCTGCTTGAATGTGATGCTACGGTGGTGATCGAATGCGAAAGTATGGAGACATCATCTTAACCCCATCAAAAAATAAGCGTGGCGTTTTTTTTTTCCTGTTTTTTTTTCCTGTTTTTTTTTTCCTGTTTTTTTTTATTAAACATGTTGCGTGAAAGAAAGGAAACAATATTGCCATTCGGATTAAGCTTTTTTTCGATGAAATAATGCCCTATTGTCAATAATATAGTTCTTCGCATCCCGAGAAACTTTGGTTTTTATCCTATATTTCTTATCCAGTTAACGTTGCGTTTCCAAACTTACAGTATTTAAAGAATGGAAAAAAGCATCAGTAACTAGCCATGTTGCCTTGTTAAAAGGGTTTATCTAGTAATGTTTTTGTTTTTAAACAACATAATTTGTTTAACATTAACACTTTCAAGTTCTTACAACCCCGCCAATCTAGAACACTCAGGAAAGGTCACACCGCGGGAGTTATGGTGGAAAGGGCTAAAAATAACACTTTCCTGTACTCTCTCTTTCCCAGAACAATCCTAGATTGGAATAATCTTCCACAGAGCGCAGTTGATTGTGAGAGCGTTGATGGTTTTATGAACATTCTGCTCACTTTGTCGACCGAGCCTTAACGTGATTGTATGCCGAACTGTTAAGGCCGGTTCAGACACTTGCGTTTGAGTGCGTTTGACTGCGTTGCGGCGAGAACCGAAAGCGAGTCACTGGCACATCTGTGCTTCATATGAAGCGTGGAATCCAATTTAAGGAATCATCTTGGCACGCGATATAAGCAGCAGGGATGTCCTGGTGTCTCGCTGCCGCAACGCAGTCAAACGCAGTCAAACGCAACTGTGTGAACCGGGCTTTACTTAGATCAAATTGTTGAGTTGGTGCTGTATTGCCTTATCTGTGATATTATTGTCATACGTGATTTGACGTATTGTACAGTGGCATCTATAGAAGTCTAGAACTGTGTAAATTTAGCTCTATACTCATGTTTCCTAAGCAATCAATCTTGCTGGGTTTCTTTTTTTGTTTTTTTTTTGT
Organism: Ixodes ricinus; assembly: GCA_037355805.1. Classification (NCBI taxonomy): domain Eukaryota; kingdom Metazoa; phylum Arthropoda; class Arachnida; order Ixodida; family Ixodidae; genus Ixodes; species Ixodes ricinus. Next base: position 107,121 of record JAZHYW010011275.1, on the reverse strand, counting down.
TTTTTACTTTGTATGTTACTGCTGCGCTGTAACTGGTTTTGATCATTTTTACGCGTCTGACTGAAGAGCGCGCATTTCGTCATATCGGTGTTTTGTATGTTTTTGTAACCATTACTCCTATAACAACCCGATTCCCGGTGAACAGTCTTAATAAAGAAATAAAAAAAGTCCAATTATAAGCGTCCACAACAAAATCTGTTACATGTATTGACTCGAAGTATTTATTAAAGCATTATGTGACGGCTCTTTTATTTACCAACAGGTAAACATACAGCCACCGCTATTAAAATTTGTCAAGATACAAGCGAACAAAAAGTGTAATATCACGGCAAACAAGCACAACAGCTTATTGTCAACAGCTAGTTCCCAATTTTCGGGAATTCAGCTAAAAATAATCATCACCAGAAAAAGAAAAAAAGTATGGTCCCCAGTATAGTGCTTTTTTTTTTCACCTGTCAGTGGACCATACTATGAAAGGTAATTTATGAAAACAGAATTATATAAGAAACACAGACATGAAAAAAACTTGTGCAAAAGAGTGTTTTCCCTAACTCCGAAAACAAACAAAAAACGTTTTTTTTAATTTTATTTCCTCTTTTACAAATGTGGGCATATTAAAGTGCGAAGAGCTGAAATCTTAACTCCAGGAATATGCCATGTATGTGCACAGCAAAAGTAGAGAAACGCCATCTCTGCATTGTTTCTAAATTAAACCAAACAAAGTTGCATTCTCGTGCGTTGAGCACGAGAATGCAACTTTGTTTGGTTTAATTTTTATTTCGTGTTGTTCCCAGAACCCCGAATTGTCTGGCCATACATATCCATTCCTTTTTTGGGTTGTGCTTTCATTTTCGAACGATTCACGCTGTTGTCCCCGCGGGTTGAGTTCTCAGTGCAGCCGCTAGGGGCGTGACAGCCAGAACTCCCCGCAATCCAATGCCGCGTGAGTGTCACGTGACTCTCCGGTGGCCATTTCCGAGGTGACGAGCTTCGACGAAAGGGTTATTACTTTTTGCGAATTGTAGGGTTGATAGAAGGGAGAAACTGGCAGATGATGGGGGATTCGGCTTGCTTCGTTGTGTTCCTGTATTGTCGTCTGTCCTCCACGTAGTTTTTTTTTTTTTTTAAGGTTTTGTGGTTTATTGTGGAATGAAGTGCCTCGAGGTTATAGCCATTATGAAAAAAGTCAGCAGAACCCATCCTTTGGGAATGATTATCTACGTTAATGCGAATAGCATCAAACGGTGCGGAGTTATGCGCGTTCGTCAGGTGGCCGGCACACTCTAGATACGCCAGCCCACTCTTGAGGCGATTCTAAATTTGTTGACACTTTCACAGCCGTGCGCACGATCTCCGCAGCCCAGCACGTGCGTTTGTGTCACTTAGGAAGGCGAGCAAAGCACGCGCCATACGCACAAACACTCAAAATGGTACCGACCAGACTTTCTGGCGTCTCAGCTAGTCTCAACCAACGGTACTCTAAACGGTTGTTTATATCTTTACCATAGGACGCGCTTTACAGCGCTGTCACAGCTACCGGTGCGCGCGCGTTCCATGCACGAGGGCTCATTCCGCTCTCGTGAGGCAGAGCACGGCCGCTACATCACCCTCTCCCGAGCGCGGGAGAGGGTGAGCTAGCGGCCGTGCTCAGCCTCACGAGAGCGGAATGAGCCCTCGTGCTTGGCGCGCGCGCACCGGCAGCGTGACAGCGCTGTAAAGCGCGTCCTATGGTAAAGATATAAACAACCGTTTAGAATGCGTTGAATGACTGCTTTCATAGCTCTGTGGTTAGCGCGTCTGCCTGCTGATCAAAGGGTCAACGGTTCGAATCCCAGCCGGCGCCGGTCTTTTTTATTTATTTATCGACCCGCGGCGTAAGAGGTTAGATAGCCAGATAGATAGATAGATAGATAGATACATAGACGAAAAGTGCGTGAAGTATCCAAAGAATGCTATTCGCATTAAAAGCTTGTACAGCTTGGATGAAGGGGTCTACTGGTATCAAGGTCTAGATGTTAAGAGGTCCTTCGATTGTGTCCACAGAGAGTGTATTCCTCATCAGCTCGGTGAGGTTAGAATCGGATGTATATAAGAAGCAAGAAAATATATATGATTGCAGCTGCGTTTGAGACGTTCTCCTACTTTTGTCTTTTTCTTGGACTTAAGTTTCGTATTCTTTTCGCACCACTGTCTCAGGTGTTACGTTATGGATGAATTACCACCAGCTCGCCTGCACACCCACTGTTCACACAAACTAAGCGCCGCCGTTTGTTTTTTTAAGTTTTTTTTTTTTCTTGGCAAGCCTACGTTTTATATGTCTTCATAACAGGAGGCTTGCACATGACATGACATCCTCACGCCAAGTTTTGCACGGCAAGCTTTGACCGTGGTGAGGTGTTTCCGTCGGTGCGGCTCCAAGTCCCATCCAAGAAAGCTTGGAAATATGTGCCCACTCTTTACGCAGATATTCGTTCCAAATGTGCAATGACACAGTACCAACCAACATACAATTTGATGTTTGGTTGTTTTCACAGTTATATATTTAGTTTGACTATTTTGTACACTCGGTTACGTTGCGACATGTAATTTTTTTACTCTGCCTTTGGCAACGACACTGTGTTATAATTTCTGTGTAATACAAAAGCTAGTGTCGTACAGGCCTCTTGACTGTACGAAAAAAATGTCCCCGGAAGAAATGGCCCCAAGTGGAAAGTAAAGAAAAAGATATTTCCCACGGAAACAATTTTGAAATGAAAAATAACCTCGCCAGGTTCTCACCAAAGCGCAATCACATTATAGTTCGAAGTCCTGTCCTTTTCTTTTTAATTTGAAATAAAAATAAACTAAGAGATGCCCTTCAAGACACCAAAGTGACCATTCTAAATACACAAGCAGAAACGTTCGGATCGAATGGTATGGCCGATTGCACGCAGGATGAGGTCCTCGACTGTTGTCATCTAAGGGGCTAGTGAGACTCTTCACAGAGGCTCTTGGGATGGCGTTGCTTTTCGACAAGCGCCGACTTGCTCCTCCTCTTGGAAGCAGCGCCGACTGAGTCCTCGGCAAGGAGGTTAGAAGTACTAGGAGAGGGCACGTTGCAATATTGGTGAAGCCTCGTCATAAAAAGTTTAAATGATGTTGTGGCCAACGTGACCGCAGATCTCTCTGGCAATTGGTGCGCGTGACATGTCACGTGTGAGATGGATGGTTGATTCTAGTGGGTTTCCTTGCAGGCTTGCGCGCTCCGTCCGGTAGGTTTTATCAGATCGAAGGCTAGACTGTGGTGTATTCTAGTACACCATGGCGAGACGAAGGCTAGCTACGGTCACATGATGTGAGGAGAGTAAGGAGAAAAATGAGAAAGAGGCGAGGTGTCAAGGAGCATGGCTTGTGGAGGCTACGCGGCTGGCGTCATGCCCTCGATCTCCTACCCTTCTATCCTCCTTGGTCCTCGGCCATCTTTATAGTTAAGGGTCGATTTCTCCGAGTGCAGGGCGTCGATGGCCTTCCACACTTTTGGGTGGCTCATGGCTGTGACCGCCAATGCTTACAAGCCTTCCGTTCCACGTTTCACGCCAGTGTGTCCAAATGCACCTCCCTATTTCGACTCATTACAAAAAAAAAAAAAAGAAATTACATTATTTCATTTAAGAATGCAATTACTGTGTTGGGTGCAAGTTTGCGAAGTTACTACACCTCTCATTTTCAGATGGGTTCCGGGAGAAATATTTTGTCCCGCAACTCGTTACCTCTTGGGGCCATTTTTTTTTTCCTGTATTTTCCACTGGGGCCATTTGTTGCTTTTTTTTTCGGGGCCATTTTCTTTTTCGCGGATATTTATTCCGGGGACATTTATTCCGGAAACATTTATTACCCGGACACCTATTCCGGGAACATTTTTTTCCGGGGACATTTTTCCCAAAAGCATTTTCCCGGAACCTCCTACTACGATCACGTAAGCAAAAAAAAAAAAAAAATTATGTGAAAGAATTTAAAAAACGCACGACTTTTATACATCATATATAAGCATTATACACTTCATACAAGTTGTAAAATGTTTATTAAGAAAATCGTACGATTTATTTTCCCTTTTTTTCAATACGGTAAGAGACGGCGTAATATTTACATACGACCGGTTCGCATTTCTACTTGTTTTCGCGGCTTGCGGCGATTCCACGGTCCTTCCTCACAAAGCGAACTCCCGAGCCAAGACCGAAGCCCTGAGCACACCCGACGCTACTAGTCGAGGAGAGGCGCCCCTGACTAAACCGCTCAAGTCTCCACGAAGAGGGCCCGCCCAAGAACAGAGAAGACGGCGCTGGACAAGCAAGCGACCGGAGTGCATACGCAATGTCGTTAGAATTTAAATTCTCATAACCTGGACCCAAGCACGGCGGAAGCCAGCGAGCGAGCGCTGGAGAGAGAGAGAGAGACGCCCTTGTCATTCTTATCCTATGTCACTCTGAGTGATGGAAGCGGCATTTGACCTTTTGCAGCAGGTCCTGTAGCATGGAAAATATTGGTTTAGAGCAGCCACTGACGCTTTTGCAGCAGATGCCAACATCTGTTAGCACATCACTTGAGAATGAAAAAGTGATTGCATCCCTAAATGAGTTCATTTATGATAGTGATCGAGGGTTCCTTTTTGATACTCGAGCATATTACCTATTACCGTTTGTGATAAGAATAAATAGGGCGTAAAGGAACACAGTCTTCTTAAATAAGGCTCTAGTCAGAGAATGTTTCAATTACAATAAGTATTAAAAAATGGTTAAAAAGTGAATCATAGCTCATTTGGACCAATCCTCTTTCCCCTCATCATTTTACACTCGATAGTTTGTTTAGCCCGTAAATATATATATTTTTTTTTAATGCCAGCAAGAACAAGCATATCCGCTAGCACGTCTAACCAATACAAATGCGGCCCGTAAGTTTAATGAACCTACCAAACTCAAGACTCTCATATTATAAACTGCAAAAACAACCACCCAAAAATAGCATGAAAAGCTACACGTGTGCTTTAAAGGTGACACTGCTTTTTAGCGGCGTACGTAGGAACCAGAGTTACGTCAAAGTTCGCTGCTCTTTCGATCGACAGCTGCACGGGAACTACCGTGACTGCCGTATTTATTCAAATATACATATTTAGACTCAGTGTTCCCTTCTCTCTTTCTCTGTTCTTTTCTTTTTTTTAAGTAGTGATTAATTTACAATTAGGACAAGGAAGGTCGACCCTTAATAATCCTGAGCATAATTTACGTGCCTATCGCGCTAAGCCAGGCGCTCTCCCAGGTCAGCCGCTGCTCCTAGCGCTCCGGTGCAAAGTGGTGAAGACGCGACGCGCTGGTGAGAGGCGGTGAAGGTCGACGCGAGCGGCGGCGCAAGTGCCACGGTACTCTGCCGCCACGGAACGAAGACATGTGGCAGACACGATAATCGAGGGATCTTATCAGGAGTACAAGACCCTGGCTCTGTTTATCGCAGTAGCCACAATCGGCAATCCTACAATTTTGCAAAAGGTTTCTCGGGTACTCTTAGTTCCCGACATCGACGACATCGTCTGGAAATTCAGTCGATGTCGGCGATCAACCAGCCAGCGCATCAAGCGGCAGAGTTTGATGCCCAGCGTCAACGGCACTGGCCGGTTGATTCGCGGCATCAAAGCGCGGTGACATTCGTCATCTCCTTGTACGTGTTCTTTCATCGGCTCAACCAATCAATCCGGCGAATGTCCCGTGACTTGCGCTTTTAGCGTGTGTGTTTGTGGTTGTATGTGTTCGAGCCCTCGGCCGTACTCTGACCTAAGACGGAACAAACTATACGGTGAGGAGAGACGCGCTGTGAAATTCACATTTGTCAAATTCTTCTTTCCTTGTACTTCTCTGAATATAAGGGTGGACCAATAATAAAATATACTGCATATATATATACCGAGTGTTCATTTTTACTTCGAACAGATTTATTTAAACAAATCCGTAAAAGATGCACTGATACGGTTTGTAGCAGGTGAGTTATACGGCCAGGGGTACATATATGTGGGTGGCTAATCGTAGCGATAAGTCGGCTAATTAATTAAAATTCGTTAATTAACCTTTTAATTAGTGGAAATAAACATATGGTTCCAATTAGAAACTTAGAGAGCGTCATCGAAAACCACTAAATCAACTCTTTTAAGAACGACTTGAAGCTCGTGAGAAAATCGTGGGCGCGCCAAAGTTACCACTCGTGAAGCAGGCGCAAAGCTACAGTTGCGGAACGCGATAATGATCTAATCATCCGCGTTCCGCCACTGCTACTTTGCGCCTGCTTCACTAGTGGTAACTTTGGCGCTCCGAGCTTCCCACGAGCTTCAAGTCGTTCTAAAAGAGTTGATTTAGTGGTTTTCGATGACGCTCTCTAAGTTTCTAATTGGAACCATGTCTATTTCCACTAATTAAAATGTTAATTAACGAATTTTAATTAATTAGCCGACTTATCGCAACGATTAGCCACCCACATAATGTCCCCTGGCCGTATAACTCAATTGAACAAACCATATTAGTGCACCTTTTACGGTTTTTTTTAATAAATCTGTTCGAATTATAAAATGAACGCCCGGTATATATATATATATATATATATATATATATATATATATATATATATATATATATATATTTATATATATATATATATATATATATGTGTGTGCTTTAAGCCTATTTTGGCGCAAGTGTGGCGCAATTCTTAGCAAAAATGGCATTTCGGCGCAAAATGTAGCAGACTTCCCTTCATGGCGCAATTTGGCGCAAATGGCGCAGCACTCCCATCACTGCACTATAGCAGATCACTGCTGGAACCAGATTTCCCCAAAAAACCAAGAATTTCGCCCAAAAAACTACGCATTGCGCAGCACAAAAAGGCAGCATTATTTTACTGATTATTACTGCCGATGGGGCCTATTCCGGGTAATTTTAAAATCGTTAGTCGAAAAAAGATGAATAGACCTCGAATTATTTCGAGCGAGTAGCACATTGCGCGACACAGTTGACGCAAACAAGCAACCGCCGTTTTACTTATTTTCATTATGTCTTTTCTTTTAATTAAAGGGCTGTCATTAAAACTATACTATACTTCGTTTCAGCTTAAGTCCAGACGCGACGAGCTAACGGGATCAATCAAGCAGCCGCAAAAGCACAACTCACTGGGCATTTTTTGTTTGCGATTGGTTGAGCGATGATAGAATACGTACAGAAACATGACGATCATCGTGATGCTGTCTGATTGCTCCAATCAGCTCGTAGCGTCGGCTGCATCTGGACGTAAGGTTGGTATACAAAGTACTCGTTCAGGGCACAAACCTAAGCGATGAACTGTGATGCCCACCAATATTCTTTCCATGTAAAAAGCGAAAAATCGCCCATGTCGTGTTCGCGCAGTGTTGCTCCGTAAAAGGTCCCGTGAGCTGGTGCTAACCAATAAAGCAACTTTTTGTTGTTTCTGGTTATGTGCGCTGTGCACTTTTTGAAAGGACAATTTGGTCGGCGTTCCGCGAAACGCCCTGTACAGATACCGCGCAGTTACGTGTCCCACGCCAGTACCCTACCATCTGAAATGAAAGAACCTCCAAACTCATCAACATCGGGGGCGTCGTAATTCCTCGTCCACGCATACGGTCCACCAATGGCTCACATGGCCCGTAATCCTCACCTCGTGTGGTACGCGACAGCTACGCAAACACTGGGGACGTCGCGACCCTACCGAGGTGCAAAATCAACCAATTTCGGCCTTAAAAAAAAAATAATTGTTTTGTGCAAAGTTTGACAGAAGTGCGATTAATGTTCGATCATTAAGTGCACGCGCGGAAATTGAGAACGAGCCGATGCCGCCGGGCGGAGGAGGGGGCGTAATTTTGTTAGATTTATTATTTCATCGTTTCACATCAATAAACTTAACGCCTAAACATTGGTAATCATCTTATAAAACATAAAACAAAATCGTATAAACTGCTTTCCCCCGAAAAATTCGGAAACTGTTGTGAAGAAGTCGGACAACGCTGTTCATAAGTCAGAATTCGTCGCAATTTTCGCTAAAGAGGTCAAAGGTTCGTCTAAAGTTCTAAACAGTCGAACCTCGAAGGAGTTCGCGACATCTCTAGAGAAGACTGCTGCGCGAAAAGCCGCGAGTGAAGTTGACTTCGTCGACAGGAGCGTATACGTGAACATCTGTCTACGAACAACGAAAAGTAAAAACAAAATATAATATAGGCACGTTAAAAAATTTTAAGAAACTCTGGAGGCCGCTTTTTTCCCTTCTTTCTTTACTTGCTGCCGATTGATTGATCGATGGCTTCGGTGTTACTGAAGCAAAGACTACGAAGGCCGCAAAGAGCCAAGAACGTAAACTGAAAGATGCATAGAAAAGAGGCCTTACGAAGCACGCGAAGCGCCCAGCAGCTGCCGCGTGTTTATCTACAGGTCAGAGAATAACTTGGCCCTGCTAGGACGATATAGTCTCTGCTCTGGAAACTCGCAGACTTTCCCAAACAAACAGTAGATTTAAGGCGAAGCAACTTGTTACCGATCAAGTAATTCCAAAGGAAGCTTCTACTTTCTCCGGATGTAGTACCTGCCCCAGCGTCGCTTCACAGCTAGCGTTACCGCCAAGCTGTGACGTCACTAACGTTCAACCCTGACAACTTGGTACTTTTTTTCCCTTTTCCGCGTGTATCGCCGCAGTGCCCACAACCACGAGAAGCCCAGCGGCGGTGCCGCAACCGCATTACGGCAGGGAACACTGCCGCACTCGCCACCTTAAAGGCCGACGACCACACGCGAGATTCTGCAAGGCAGATGATCTTGCTCACCCTGGGGAGGAGGAAACAGGCAAAGGTGGACAGGGTAGAAAGGGGAGAGTAGAGAATCGTGGGAAAAGTGGAAAGCGCCCTCTATCCGTCGGTCGGGTAACTACCGAGATGAAAAAGGTCCGCACACCTTCGATCACCCGGTCTAAAAAAGCGCGTGCACGGTGCCCGACATTCCGGAGAAGAAAGCCCATGCCCAGATAGCGTCCCTCCAAAGCCCAGAAGACCAAGATGGCAGCAAACGCAGAAGGCGACTACTGGATCGGTCTATATAGCTGGACAAAAATGGCGGCTTGGGCAAGTTGGTTTTCCATGTCTCAAAAATAACAGCGCAAGTAGGGAATCCACACAAACACACGTCACCACAGGCCACAAAAAACAATCACACTAAGTATGATTGTTTTTGTGGCCTGTGGTGATGTGTGTTTGTGTGGATTCTCTACTTGCGCTGTTATTTTTGAGACAGGGTCTATATACACCAACAGCTCCTAGATGACAAAGCCGTGGCGTCCAATTTTCCGCGTTGCAGGACCGCGTGATAGGGCGCATGTTGGGCACAAGTACCGTCTCAGCGTTCAGCCTGGACTCGGGTTCAATCTAGGTGGGCCCGCTTAGGCGATGCAGAAAATTCAGCTCTACGGCTCTGTTATCAAGGGGTCTCTATATAACCCGTTTCAGCGCCAGCTGGCAAACGGCAAAAGCTTCGCCCACGAGCCAATCAGTGTGTGGCGGCGAAGCACGTGACAACAAACTCCTCCCGCGGAAGAGAGGCGTCACGTGCCTCGTTCCTCCGCTCCGACTGGCTCCCGCCGGCCGCGGCTTTCTCCCGTCGCCGGGTTATCCTGAGCAGGGGCGGGGGATCTTTGTTGCCCGCCGCACCCTCCCTCGGTGACCCGGAGACGGCGATAACCTCCGAAGTCGGGGGAGTCTGCAGGGGAGGGAGCGTAGGACGGAGCTGCTGACCCGATGTCTGCCAGCTGCCCCCCAACCCCCCTCCTCCGCCGAAACCCCCGTAAACACGCAACAGAAGCGAGGCGATAAAAGATAGCGCCGCAACCTCCCCTCCCCACGCGCGCACTCACGCACACATGCGCCGTGTATCTCGCCCATGTGGTAGCGCTGCGCGTTCCTTCCAAGATGTAGACGTTGTACTCTTCCGCTGAGGCTATACTACCGAGATTCACGCGAAGGAAGAACAAGAAGAGACAGTAGGAACATTTACGGCAATAGACTGATCTCACTAAGCGTCGCATCCGTGACGCCACCATAACTGCAGTTCATAGGGGCAGGCGTGCAGTTCACGAGACAACTCGTGCTGATTCGTGCTCTGCTCGTGCAGACCGTTCCTCAGGGTTATCGCTCGCGCAGAAAGACTACAGTTTTCACGATGCATGACGGCAGCGATGGCGTACGAAATGGGCTGTGAGATCGGTCTATTGCGCACGATGGTACAGAATCATACGAGGATTCCACGGAACTCGCACGATTGTCGGCTTGACTCGTGCTACAACCACCGAAGTTCGACTCCTAGATAAGAAAGCCAGAGTGCCGAATTCTCCTGCGTCACCGAAGATGGTCACCGTAGGGCGCAGATTGAAAGAGGTCGTCCTAGGTCACTGTAGGGCACGGGCGCAACATCCGTGTCCAAGCTGTGCCCTACCGTGGCTTTAGTGACGCACGAAAACTCGGCACTGAAGCTTTCTTATCTAGAAGCTGTTGGTCTAGACACGTGACAACGTATCGTCAAAGTGCTCTCCTGCGGCGGAGATCTGTCACGCGTTTCTCTCCATCGCTCTGATTAGCTCGCGAAGGCCGCACCGTTTGACAGAGTGAAAATAAATGAAGGTAGTGGAGAAATTGGTTCGAACTTCGCAGCGTTTGCTCTTTGCCAACTTGCGAAACCAAATACATCACAGCTTCACCTCGTCACGAAGTTCCCAGACACTTGCAACATTCCTTTATGAGTATTTCAGGCCGACAACCTTACCCGACCCAATTGCTTTTAAAAATGTCCCGTCTTTCTCGTTGTTTTCTGTTGTACCATAAGTGTCTATTTTTGCCATTTTGTTCGTTTACGTGTTTACCACTCCCCTCTGTAATGTCCTTTGATCCTGAAGGTAAGTAAATGCATGACGCGTGCTAAAATGGTCCTCGCTCGATTTCGTCGTTGTTGCTTTTCGCCATTCGATAATCGTGCGCAGTTTCTACTTTGGCCTTGGCCGTGGATATACGCCGACGTTTCTGGAAGCAAGCACGCCGGATGCACTTTGACTGTCCTTCATAAAGCACCGGTCACACAAAAGACAGTCTGCGGACATTGATGTCGGAGGCAAGTTTCTTCCTTGTGTGACGCTTGTGTGACGGTCCCATTGGTCATACTAAAACTGCCCGCAAACATGTTCGAAAAGTACACATGTATGCTCTAGGCGTGGCCGCAGATAATTCCCTCGTCATCTCTGCAGCCAACACTAGGAGCAGTAAGGACTGCGGCTTTTAAAGGGCGGGCAATCTCTCGAAACCTCGACCCGTACGTAAAAGACGAGCGCAAACCTTTCGGAGCCTCAAGGACGTGAAAGATCGAAATCATTAACGTTCCTTGCATTGTTCGCAGCTGGACTAATGAAGGCTTTTTTTTTCTCCTTCTCTTTCGCAACTAATGTATCCGGGAACTATCGTCGTTGTTTACCACCTTTCTTTCTTTCTTGTTCTTCCTTTCTATTTGATTAACTGGCACATATCCAATGTTTGAACAGGTACGTAAACTAGCTGGCCATCGCATCGGCAGCCAATTTAACACGCTGGCCAGTTTGCCTCAGACAAATACGAAAGGAGTGGGCTCTTGTGCGATCCCTCACTCGATACGAGGAGACAGCCTCGGAGTGGTGGAGTTAAACAGTCAACACTATTTTTATTTGAAACTTTTTTTGTCCTTTTTTTACGGGGGCAACAGGTACACAGATGTCGTACCGTGTATTTATGGGGGTTTGACGGACATTAAGGCCCATTCACGAAACGCAACTGTGTGAACGGGTCTTTAGAGTTTCGCTAGATCGTTCTGATAACGGACCCGATACGATTCAGGCGTCGGCAGAGTATCGGGTATCCTTATCAGGGCTATAAGAACGAGTTACTTATGACAGTAAAGAGATTTAGAAGATCGTTCCGATACCTCCTGTACTGCACTGCAGAGAGAAATAAGCTAGGACTTCCTGGGCGGCTTGAAAGTCAGCTACAGACCGTCATACATCCTCTCAGTATGCATCTTTGATCCAGAGTGATGGGACGTTTACACCAATGTACACACTCGCACCGCTGCACGCGCAACTATGCGCAGTGCCGACGAACCTGGTGGCACCGCTGAACGACTGCCACCAGTTCCACCCCCACCCGAAGACAACCGAAGTGAGCTCACCTTGCACCCTTGCCAGCGGCACATGTAGAATCCCTGGTCCCTCGCTTGCATGTCCACGTGGGCGTGGCGCACGTGGTCGCCCAACTCCTCCTCGCTGCGCAGGTGCGTGTCGCAGTCCAGCCACCGACACGAGTGCACAGACGAGGACACCGCACTGTTCCTAAGCGACGACGAAGACGTCGGCGTCGCCGAAGGCGACGGGCACGTCACCGATGACACAGATGATGACAACACTGACGATGTTGACGTCACAGATGATGTCACGACACACTTGGACACAGAAGATGATGGTGACGACGAAGACGACGGTGTTGTAGCGGCCGCGGGGCATGGAATTGCGTTGTCTTTCGGAACGGGAGAGCTGGCGGCCACGCTCGCCTGCGGGCCTTGATGTTGCTGCTGATGGCGTTGATGATGGTTGTTTTGGTGGTGTGTGTGTTGCTGAAGGTCGAGCCGGGACGCCACCCAGTTGACGCAGCAGCGAACCACGGATTCGACGACCGTGTCTTGAGGGGGCTGAGTTTCACCGTCTTGTCGCTTCTCCGCCTCCTGCAAGTCCACGAAAAACAAGAAAGGGAAAGAACTGACTGTCAATAGACGTTTTGCACACACACGTTTCTCGCGCTAAACCTGCCTAACAGGGTGATCTGTACAACTTTCTTCCGAAATAAGTGTTACAATTTTTGTACCTAGCATAGCTAACCTAAAAGCTCATAAAAATGATTGGCTCAACGATTGCTGCTCAATGTTTACCGTAAATAGGGCACCCGATACTAAATCGCTTGCTCGTCTTTCTTTGCACTTGGTATGTTGTAAGACATGTGAACTCAAACCCAATGATTACGAGAATAGTGTGTTCAAGAATGGCAGTATCAATATAGAGACCAGTCACAATAATTCTGTTTCTTCTAGACTATGTGATTCGAAAGCCATAAATGACAGCAGAAACAACTGTTATCAATAAGCAACTAGATCTCCACCCTCTTCCGTTTACTGCGATTTATTTTCCTTAGTTGAGTTCTTGTCAATATCAATGTACTGACTTTAATGAAATAAGCACCGATTACATTCACTGAAGTAAGGAACCAAACAAGAATACACAAAAGAGGGTAAAGGTGTACCTGTCTGACGACGAGAAATAAAGGACAATTATCAAAAACAGTGCTGCCACCTGTCCAAATAGCGTTTAGAGTGTAATAGGCCGTCTTTCCCTTTTTAGTTTTGCTCTGGTCGAAAGGGGAGGGGTAAAAAAAACTCCTTTGTGCAAACACTCGGGAGACAAAATATAATCCACAGCGGACATAACCGTAACTGCAACCCTTGGGTGTTCCGGCGTGGACAAACCAATTGGGGTGGTGTGCTGTCTGCACAAGATATCGGACGAGGCAATGGGCACTTCTGCACCATCCGACATATTGTGAAACAGCGCCGATCCAAGGCCATAGAGTGATCCATTGGAAACCACCTCGATCGGTTTGTCTACAGAGCTCGATCTAGGTCATGGCAGTTCAACAGAGTTGCAGAAACCTACACAGCTCATGTCGACTCCTCCTTCCCAAAAACCCCTTGGTTCCTGCCAAATATTCCTGGAGAAAAAGAAACGCCCGTCTCCTTGGTAAATCCCAAAGGCACTCTAAATGCATGGCCTTTGTAGGCCCTTTGTGGCGTTTAGTCATGTCGGTGTCATGCGACGTCGCGTCATCATCCGACGTGAGGTCTCATGAAACCACTGACGTGGCACCATAAAGTCACAGTGTCACGTGACACCACGGTACCCCGTGATGTCACGCCAAAATGTACAGAACAACGATTCAAGAGTTTCCGTTCTTGGGACTCGTCAAAACTTTAGTACGGCAGTCAGACACAAATTGTTACCAACGTGGCATCATCGGTATGGCGTCACAGTCAAGGCTACATGCATGAACACCCAGAGAGTTGGCTTTATAAACACTATGCATTTAGAATAATCCTGAACTTTGTGAGACGCCCGGATGTGGTACTCACCTCCTGTTCAGCACCGGCCGCCTCCTCGGATCGTCCATCCTTGGCCAATGTGGGCACAACGGCAGTGGCGCAGACCTGCTGCTGTTGCTGCTGTTGCTGATGATGATCGGCAGAGGACCTTGACCCGCGGGACGAGCCCCTGGATGACGTGGCCGCTGCAACGACCTCGTCCACCAGCCTCCGGTCCCTCTTCCTGAGGTCTGAGGGCGAAGCCGGGAGGGCGTCCCTGCCGCCGCAGTGCTGCTGAAGAAGCAGCAGCCTGGACAGGGCGAAGCAGGGGTCGGACGTGGTCGGCGCGGGAGACCCGCCACCAATGGTCGTGGCGTCGTCCCTGAGGCGGTGGTGGTGGGGGCGCCGGTTGTCGTCGTCTTCATCCTCTTCCTCGTCGTCGTCCTCCCCTCTCCGGCGGTCTCCAGAGGAGGCCAGGGCGCTGTCCGGGAGGCCCTCTGCTCCTCCGGAGTCGCTGAGGACGCTTTCCGGGGAGCAAGGCGCCGACGAGGCAGAGTCGCTCGACGAGCGGCATGACTCGCCACTGCTTGTCGCAACACTGCGCAGAGGAGAGGTATCGGGTGAGTTCAAGACGGGACTCTACAAATAGGTTAGGTTACCTGCAAAGTTAAAAGTTACCTGCAAACAGTGCTGTTTTTTTTTTGAACCTGACCTAAACTAACTTACCTTAACCTATGCCAGCCTATCCTAACCTACCTTAACCTATGCCAGCCAGCCAGCCCTAACCTACCTTAACCTATGCCAGCCTGCCCAAACCTACCCTACATTAACCTATGCCACCCTGCCCTAACCTACCCTACCTTAACTTATACCAGCCTGCCCTGCCTTGCCCTACCTTAACCTATGCCAGCCTGCCCTGCCCTGCCCTACCCAACCCAACCCTACCCTGCCCTAACCTATCATAATAGCGAGCATCCGCCCATTCCACTAGGAGGTCTGACCCCTCAATTTTTTATCATTCAGAAAGTACACAAAGGACATATTTTTGCATATTGCTGACCTAAGGAGTGCCCATCCTCCAATTTTACATTATCTCCAAATTTTAAGTGGACGCTTGCTTGGGATTTTACAGTACTTTAGCCTAACTTAACTAACTTTCGGAATTTTTGGACACACATCTCACGACGAGATACAACGTGCAAAACGTCCGAGAGAAAAAGCAGGATGTGGTGTGACTGCAACCCTCAGCCTCAGCGTTGTAGGAACCAGGGATCCAGGGTTCAATCCCCGCCCCTGCCTGTTTCAAACATTTCTCTGCCACCTATGCACTATTTGATCACATCATCATTGGATGCGGCATTGCAGGCCTTCATGGTGTGGGTAAATGCCTTTCTGCGGCACCATGGCTCTCCTGAACCAAAATAGGTATTACTACTGCTATTACTATACTCCGTTGCAGTTTAATAAAACCAAAAGAAGCTCCTGCCACAAAGCCTTCCTCTCTTTTCACCTTGGCAAAGCCAATGCTGGAGAGAGGCGAGCAGGGACTCGCCTCCTTTCCCAACGTTTGCTCTGCTAAGTGGAAAGGGTGGAAAGCTTCCCGTGAGGAGCTTGTCCCGCTTAATTAGGGAAGTTTTAGACAACTTGTTGAAACGGGGAAGATAGATAGTACACCCAGTGGCAACAGAAACTAGCAATTGCCGGGTCTGCCGGGTCAGAAGTATATTCGCCGCTACCGCACGAGCGAGTGGTCAATTCAAACAATAAGCACGCCTTCAAGAGCATCGAAAAGTTTCCAAACCATTCACTGTAATAAATATGGAAGAAAACAATTAATTTGAGGTTGAAAAAAGTATTTATAGACCAACATGCCGTTCACAAACAAGCGCGTCTGCCCACACAAAATGTGGGGACATTGCGAAATCTCAGAAATCAGATTCGAGAGAAGTGAAGCTTCTGTGCATGTGCCGACAGCAGCGCCACCGCACAGCATGACATCAGCGCCGCTAGTTGGTGTATGCACGGCAGCTCCACGCAACAGCAATTTATGTATGTGTCGGAAAACTCAACAATTCCAACAGGATGCATGCAGAAAGTGCTGCGCTTCGATGCTACTTGAGCAAAAATAGCCACGTGACGAAGTAATGCCACGTGACGTGCAGTGGCACTAACCGTATGACCCATAGTGGCACAAACTATATTAGCATACAACAACAGTCACGTCGTTTGTGCCACTATAAGTCACGTGACATAAGATTGCCAACTTTAACGAACGAACCTACACAGCGCGACACTGCTATCGGGAACAAGCGATCACCAGTTTTTCCTGTTCTCCCAAAAGCTGCCATAGAAACAACTACAGTTGGTAACCGGTTAAGAGTAAAGTGGAAGCTCCTCCCACCCCTTTCCAATTTAGCAGAGCGAATGCTGGAGAGGAGGTCGCCTCTTCCTCAGCATTCTCTCTGTTAAAGTGGAAAGAGGTGGGAGGAGCCTCTATTTCACTCTTACCCTATGACTGAATATACTGTGGTGGAAAGTCCTCCCTCAGGGCAGAGTTTAGTGCTCACAAATATGCTGAGTGAAATGCAGAAAAGTGCCGATGTCATGTCCGCGCTAACCGTATCGCGTGTACGTAAATACTTCCGCAGACAGAAGGGGGAGGGGGGTAGTCAGCGAAGCAAGACAGCTGGACTCACACGGTCTTTCCGCCGGACATTCGCCCCTGTCACCGGAATAGCGGACCATGCGGCACGACACTCGGATGCGCGACACGCGACGGGTGACACGCGACACGCGCCGCACTCTCGTCGTCGAGGCGCAGGTTGCGCGGCGGGACACACGCGACGTTTCGGGTTGCGCCCGCGACGACGACGAAGAGGGACCCCCGCGAAGAAGCTCCAACGACGGATGTCGCGAACTTCTGTCGAACTGGAGGTTCGCCTGGTTCGTCCAATTTCGCCAAAAGGTCGAAAGTTCGTCAACCTTCAAAACTTTTTTTTACAAAATCAGACGACTTGAATTGGATTGGATTGTGGAGGCTTAATTTTATATATCGGGCAATCAACAAAAAAAAATGTGGCAAAAAAAAGAAGTTTGACTTATGAACAGTGTCACCAGATTTCTACACGCGTTTAGGATGTTGGTTAAAAAAGAAAAAAAAATCATACGGTAGTTTGTTTAAAATTTTATAAAGTTATGCCAACGTTACGCGGTAGAAAACTAAGAAAATCAAACATAGATACTTTTAAAGCTTAGATTGTTTATTAATGTGAAACAACAGAAAGATAAACCCGATAAATACTGTCCCCCCTCCCGTCGTGTTCGTCAGCTCGTTTTCGATGCCCGCGAATGCGCAGAATGGTCGAACTTTATTTTAAAAGGTCGAAGAGGTCGAACCTGGTAGAACTCGGTCCTCGGGTGATTCGCGACATCCATATACCTGTTTTCAGTTCAAGAACCGTAGTAAAACAAAGTCCCAGCTCCTCGCTGACCATTACTAATATTCCCCCGTTTTGTACAGAATTAAGAGATATGCGTAGGCTCACTCTAGATTACGTATATGTCGTCTTATCAAGACGTACACGTTCCAAACGCCGAAAGCGTCGGTCCTTCCTCCGACAACCAAATCTTGAACTACTTCGCGCGGCGTCTAAACAATGTGCCAAGCTTCGGCTTTTCTTTTTCTTTTCTTTTAAGTGAAATCGAGTATAGTTTTAATGAGGCTCAGTCTTTTTCTCCTCTTCTTTCAATGCACGACACACAGAACGCACAGTGCGCACACACTGACGACGTCGTCAACCGGCGCGGAACTGGTCCACACAATTGGCCGAGCAAATATCGACCAGGACCGGAAATTACGGCGATCCTGGAGGCCTGGTTGATGACTTGGCGCCCGCCAAGGACACTAAGCTCGATTTTTCGGTCTCGCACAGTCACCTAGCTATGTTTAGAGTTTTGTACTTTGTCCCTCTTCTTCCCCTTCTCCAGAGATTAGTTTCATCATTCTTGTCCAGCTCGCTTGCACCTTGCATTTACGCATTATAATCATAACCCTAAGCTCGTTATCGGCTCGAACGCCGTAGTTAAAAAAAAGAAAGCGGTTGTACAACCGTGATGTCTCGCTAACAGAGACTTTTGGGGAACCGTTTTGGCACATCCGATACGGTACGGTGGGCCCTCCGGTACGAGCTGCGCATGCGCAGAATCAGAGGGACTCGTTTTCGTTTAGCGACGGTTCAACCGCAGATGGCCGGCCTCGTCCACTGGGAGACTGCCCAAGTGCGCCGCGAACTTGAACGTCGATCCGTGAGGAACTGCCCTCGCAGATCCCAGCCAACGTAGCGGCGTCCATACCCAGCCACGGCCAAGTGCACGCAACGGCGATGCATTCATTCAGCGCCTGCCCCTCGACACCGAGACCATCCATTCATCGCCCCGACGGATCTAGCGGGACTGCCAAACGCGCGAATTCACCTCCCACCCTTCCGCACATCAGCTCCGCCACAAACAAAAAAGGAAGGAAAAAATCAGAAGCCGAAAACCTCCTCGCAAAAGCTTCGAACTAACAAAAAGCAAAGCACCGCAGACAGTCGACGTTCCCGAGCTTTTCCGACGAATAAAAAGTTCGTCCCCCAAACGGTGCCCCACTCGCACAGCAAGGGCCTTCCGTCGACGCCTCGGTCATCAAGAACGACGAGGCAGGCCAAACCAACCAATAAGACCACTTCTAGACCCGCATCCGTCCGCAAGGCCAACGTCTGCACTTGCGACACAGCGCGCCCGAGCGACACCAGATGCTGACTGCGCTCCACCGCCATCCCCCGGTCCAATCAGCGAATCAAACGTCCTTCTTCAAAATAGACCGGCAACGCCACGATTCAAGCCAGACGCCATGAAGCCGAGGCACAACACCAACCGCGTCCGTGGTCCCGCCGTCACGGTGGTCATCCTCATTGCCACGGCATCCGTCCAAGCCGCCTTAGCTGAGGGCACATCCCTAACGCACAGGTCGTACCTGACACACGACGCCGCCTTGTCTTCGGCGCTGTGGCACAGCCTAATCGGCACGCCACCGTCCAACACGTCGTCAGTACTGGCAGTCGTCCTCCGCGAGGCGCCTTTGCGGCCCCGTTTTAGCCAAGAACAAGCCCTTCTTGAACTCCAGTTCACCGGAGCCACGACCCACGGTCTACGTCTGGCCCTCGAAGGCTCACAGCGACGGCTCAAGCTCCAGTCCACCGACCCAGACAGCCCATCGTCCATTGTAGACGTCGCGGGAGTACCGCGAGAGGTCATTCTCCACTTCTCCACACCGGCAAGCGATGTGCCTTCAGAGCAGCCCACGGAAATCCACGTCTTCCTTGACTGCCAACCGCAGCAGCAGCTGTCCCTCTCGCTGCCGCTTCGAGACATGGCACGCCAAGCGACGGGTCTCAAGGTCTTCCGGGACAAGCGCCTTCGCGTGGACACCCTGCAGAACGTTCCTCTCGCAGACGTCCTCTGGAGGGCCTCCACCTCTTGTCGTCGCCGGGAAGCCTCCAGTCTTCCAGACGCTGCGGCGGCGACGCCCTCTGAACCACCGCAGCGAGACGTCAACTCCAGAGCCTACAGCGGAGAGGACCTCAACGACAACCGCCTCGCCACGCGGGCCTTGATCGATCTCCTGGAACTTCTGCAAGAGTCCAAGAAGGCCGTTGAAGTCCAGACGCGAGCGCTGCTGATGCTCACCGAAGTCCTGTCCCGATGTCAGTTCTGCCGTTCGCGAGGCGACGATGACGACGTCATCAACATCGGCGTCGCGGCTGTCCAGTGCTCGGAAAAGCCGTGCTTCCGAGGAGTGTCGTGTCGCGACACCAGGTCCGGATTCCAGTGTGGCCCGTGTCCTCCTGGTTACGCTGGCGATGGAGTCACCTGTCGCCGGACGGACCGGTGCAACGAGCAACCTTGCTTCCCCGGAGTCGAATGCAGAAACGTGGCGGGAGGAAGCGGATTCGTCTGCGGATCCTGCCCCGAAGGATTCCAGGTATCCTAAAGCTTGCTGGTAGACTGCAATGTCTGAAAGCGTGGATGGAGCCGATGAACTGCCTATGTAAAACGTGATTGCAAATGTTGCTGTAGACGGTGACATTAGCTCGCCGTCGTCGAGTATACAGAATACGAAGAACTGCCAATGTAAAAACGATATTGCGAGTGTTGCTGTAGATGGCCACCCCAGCTCGTCCGCGGTCTGTTCCATCTTTGAGTATAGAGAATTCGTTTTACGCCACCTCGCGTATCCAGACGGACTCCTGTGACCTGACCTAGCCGTAGTAATCCGAAGGAACCTTGACGAACAGTCCAGCTTCATGTGCAGTGTTCTCGGGCGCTTTATACGCGAAATTGCGTTCGCGCAAGCCGTGTACAGTGCAACGCTCCCAGCTCGACAAGGTCCATCCTCCCAGAGCTCTAAGTGTGCACATGTGTCGCGCTTCTAAGGATATGTATACGATAGCAGCGGACAACGACTTCGCCTCAAAGACCTACCCCTTTTTCACCGAAGAAAATACGAACGCGCCCGCATTAATCTTTTATCTCAGGTTGTAATACACAGCTCGCGCTTCCGAGCTTTGTACTCATCCGGAACATACAAAAAAATACAGTAAACCAGTACTAACTCGTTGGTGCGCTGCAGTTAAGTCGCTTACTATAAAAAGGCCGCAGTAAAACTTAAGAGACAGCCAAAACTGAGCAGGGCGGACAAGCAGGAACCGCACCGGCGGCTCTACTTCCCGTAATTCCTAAATTATTGGACCGGTCCCCCTCTCCATCCCGGCGCCAGCGTGTGAAACGCACGCCCCAGATCGCGTGAGACGGGCCGCGGAGTTACGCTCCGTCAATCGATAGAGACTCTCCCAGGCCGCCTCCTGCCGGTCACAAGATCGATTCTCACGACTGCATGCGGCGGCGCTCTGTCTGCGCGGACGGCGGCCGTCGCGCGCTGTTCCCGTCTCCGCGGATCGCGCCCTCGAGGCCTCGCCTCACTGGAGAGACACACGACAAACACCGCACGCCAACACGACTAACGCGCCCCGTCAGCGAACTCCCTTTATACGCGGAAAGCCGCAGGCGCTACAGCTAACACACCGTACAAAAAGACGGTCCTCGTACACTGTCCGAGACGTGCTCTTCCTTGTATGACGGTCACATGGGTCATACAAATGATACGCACGACCCTCTTACACCCCGTTAAACACCAACGCTTTGTGTGGCACCAAAGAGACACAAACAAACACCGAGTCAAGCTAAAAAATAAAATAAAACATTTTTGAGTTTGGAGGAAAGTAAATCACGAAACCCTGCGCGCATTAACGACGTCGCCCCGGGCGCCATCTCTCTCCCCAACAGGGCAACGGTTCCCATTGCGAGGACGTGGACGAGTGCGACGCGGCCAACCCGTGCCACCCGCACGTGGCCTGCATCAACGAGTCGCCCGGTTTCCGCTGCGGGCCCTGCCCCCGGGGCTTCGAGGGCGGAGAGCTGCGCGGGGTGGGCCTGGAGTTCGCGCGCAGGGCCAGACAGCACTGCCGCGACCTGGACGAGTGCGCCGACGGAAGGAACGGCGGCTGCGTCCCGCACTCGCGCTGCACCAACACGCCGGGCTCCAGGTGACCACGTCCGACAGAGGGCGCCTCTATACACCCACTTCCGTACTCGGAGATCGCTCATTACTCCAGAGGAAGCATCCACATGCCATGAGCACGATCTGCGTGGGCAAAGATCGTCTGCCACGAGCAACCGTTTTGACGGTGCGAAAGGAATCTGGCGAACGCTTTCTGCACGCGCTTAGCCGCAGGGCACCGCTATGGCTGCCAGTGAATCCTCCTCGTGATCGCTGAAAGGGACATAACGAATCAAAGCACGTTTTAAACAGAAAGCTTTATATGGGAACGCTCCGCAGGCCTTTCTTCCTCGCGTTCGTCTGGCGGCATGACGTCACGATATCACCTTACCACGTGGTGTCACGTGACATCTATCTCTCCGCCAAATTTAGCCAGGAAAGTGACGTCAGTTCCCTATCGTGTGCGCCACGTGATATCATGACGTCACGTGACGTCAATTACCCCGCTACATTGAGCGGGGACATCATCACGGTGTAACATGAAAGTATGGTGCTGTGACGTCATAGCGTCACAATTTCCCCGCTGAATTCGGATAGCAAGTGCTGCTTGTTAAAACCTCCATCATGTGCTTCCTTTGCAGTGGACGGAATGCCTAAGCAAGGATTTCATTTATATTTTCTCTGGCGCCACGCCCGCAGGGTTTGCGGCGAGTGCCTGGAAGGCTTTATGGGCAACCAGACAGCGGGCTGCCACCCGCGGCCCGGCACCTGCCCGGACGGCTCGCTGTGCGACGGCAACGCCGACTGCCTGCCCAGGAGGGGCTCAGGCACGTACGCCTGCCGCTGCCGCGTCGGCTGGGCCGGAGACGGACGCCTGTGCGGCACCGACAGGGACCTCGACGGATGGCCGGACGCGTCGCTGCCCTGCGGACACCGGTGGGTTCGCGGGGGAGAGGACGCAACGTGCGCGTTGATCAGGAAAAATGGGCTTTGAAGCAGCCGAACCAGGGAGAACTTAGGGCCGAGTCCCACAACAGCGACTAACAGAAACAGCCGACAACGACAAGCCCCAAACACGTGCAGCAAGGTATATTTGGCAGGCTCGCAAGCGCCGGTGCTTGCTTCACGTTAACCGAGACACTTGTCGGTGTCGGCTGATTCTGTTTGTCGCCCTAGTGGGACTCGGCTATTAGAATGTCTTGCTTTTGGTATGACCCCATAAAGTGTTGAAATTTGGGCGAGTTGGTGGTGTGCGTTTAAGAAACTAACACCCTAGTTACACGCGCACCCTTAACCGCGGTTAAGTGACCCTTAACTGCAGTTGCGCTTAACCACAGTTACCGGATATATCCTTTCGGACAGCTATTTCAAAAGTGAAGAGTGCGCGTGCACAGCTCTGATGGCCGCTCAAGATGCGCGAGCGCACGTGTGTCCATTAGCGGCGAGATTAGAGTGCCTTCATACAAGCGCGCGCTTTTGCTTGAGTGGTGACATCTCAGCCATTTTTACGCCCAATCGTTTTTTTTATGCATTTTGAAGTGCGCGCAGTCTGGTGTCACTCAGCTCGAGCGCGTAGCTTTGGCTAATGCATAGACGCCATTTTAGCGCCCAGGTCACGCACCGAGTGCGCGAGAGCGTCACGCGCTGACACATTCAGTGCAACAATGGATGTCTTCACCCTGAGACAGACAGACATGTAGGCACCCTAGGCGAGATGTTTTGGTGGCGCCCTCCTATGGTTCCCCCTTGTGACGTCATTACCTTGCGAACAACAAGTTCGATGGTGTTTGTAAATAGCACGGTGGAAGCTTGAAATCATTGCGCTCTCAAAGGAACACTGCCAACACCGTCAAAATTAAAGTTCTTTCATTCCTCTTTTTTCCGTCGATGATAAATCCTTTTCCGACGTCATAGTCAGCGTTCGGCTCAATCGTGGCAGGCCGACCACTAGCGACGCTTTTGGTCACGCACGATGTGTCCATAGTCTCTGACTGTCGTGTAGCCAGCAGAACGTGGTCCAACAGTTCAATAGACTGAGCATCTGTGCCTACCACATCGGAAACAGTTCCAGCGCTGCCGTGTCAAATTTGACACGACTTGCATGCTGCACCTGTGCGCAAAGCAGCTGGAAGCGCGGCACGTAAGTTCTGAATGGGATAAACGGCTAGGGCATATTGCGAGTGTACGCGTAAGACCACAGTCACCACAAGATCACATTTTGGACAACGTTCTGTGGCTATGCAGTCAAACTACGGGTACAGTGCTGACGGGCGCACGAGGCGCTTGGGCATCTTGAGCGGCCCATCAAAGCTGCGCAGGCGCACTCTTCACTCTTTAAAATCAGCTGTCCGGAAGAGCTACGGTGATGTAACCTGTGGTGACGCGTAAATTGCTGCAGTTGACAAGGTGACTCCAACTGCGGTCAAGGCTGCCCGTGAACCAACGAGGGAATCATTCAGCGCATAACCAAAACGCGAACCTCTGTCGAACTTTGCGTTAGAATTCGAATATGTCGAACCGGGTCGACCTCGACCCTCGGTAGGGTTTGATCGAAAATCAGCGCCTCCTTTTCCAATGGTGTCGTGGTGCAGGCGCTGCCGTGCCGACAACTGCCCGGGCACGCCCAACTCGGGCCAGGAGGACGCGGACGGCGACGGCACGGGCGACGCGTGCGACGAAGACGCCGACGACGACGGGGTGCTCAACAGCCCGGACAACTGCCCGCTCGTCGCCAACCCGGGACAGGAGGACACCGACCCGGACGGACCGGACCACCTGGGCGACGCCTGCGACAACTGCCCCACCGTGCCGAACCCGGACCAGGTACGTGTACGCATACACGAAGCCCCGTTGACGCACTCGCGTTTGCTTATACGACCGAGTTCTTGCAGTCTCATATCGACGATGGAACACGCAGCCGACAAGCTGGTGCCATCTCAATGACAGTGAACCCGTAGAGCGAAAGTTTCTGCCGCTATTTGCGAGATCGTGGCAAATGAGCGTACGGTTTATTACAAATGGCCCTTTTATACCGTTGTTAAAAATTTTGTCAAGCTAAGAAAGAAGGAATGATAGCGCGATAAACAAATGTCAAACGTGCTACCCGATAGATTGTTGTAAGATGTGGGAGAGTGGAACGGGATCAGTCGGCCCAATAAGAAAAAAAAAGGGGGGATCGTGGCCGAGTGGTAAAGCGCATACCCAGCTCGACGCGCGTGGAGCGAAAGATCGCTGCAAAAATCCAGGGATCTACTGGAGTTCGAGCCCTTCCCCTGCCTGTTCTACGATCAGGCATGAGCATCGTACAGGCCTGAGGTCGTGTATCACTACTGCGTGTTGTGCGCGGTGAAGACCCTTAGGCCAGCGGTTGTACTGCACTGGCTAGGTTGCGTCATCGACAGCGAGTGACTCGTCGCAACTTTAAATGCTGACCAACTACACGCTGTATAAATATCCTTACAACCCCAATTTTTGAAGAGTGGGATGCTTTTACGAACACTAGTCGTTATCAGTCGCAAGTGTTTGAACAAGGCTTACAATATAGGCGTGACAAGCAATCGTTACCGGGCGTTCTGCTGTCGATCGCACGCTTCCCGCACCCGTCGGGAGATGACGCCACGCGGCTCTGCCGTCTTCCCCCCGCGCAGGTCGACTCTGACGGCGACGGCCTGGGCGACCTGTGCGACCCGGACGCCGACGACGACGGCGTTCCCAACGAGAGGGACAACTGCCCGACGACGCCCAACGCGGACCAGCGCGACAGCGACGGCGACGGCCTCGGAGACGCGTGCGACAACTGCCCGCGCGCCAAGAACCCCGATCAGGTCGACTCGGACAGGGACCTCGTGGGAGACGCCTGCGACGACAACATCGACAGGGACCGCGACGGCATACAGGTATGCACTGACAGAGCGCCGGGGAGTCGCCTACTTTCGGATGAGCGGGCTTCGGCACGCGTGCGTTGTTTTCCGCAGAGCTTTGGTTGCGCGTGCACGCTCGAAGCCTCATCCTGTGAGTGACGACAGTCAAACTTCTTCAGTCCTTCATCCACACGCACTCCGTCCGTTTGGCACCTATAAACACTGGAAACGTTTTGCTCATAATTTAAACTGTTTATCTGTTGTCTGTTTTGTTTGTTTTATTATTGAAATTGGGTGAAGTCAGAGCGTTCACCCCAAAACAAACAAAAAAATTAGTGTCCCCCGAGCCAATTTCGTGGAACTGTCTTTCGGTTTACCACGATATATTGAATCCGAGACATCGTGGTACGCTTCTACCAGCTCACCTGCCCAGTGACTGTATTATCTTTAAAATGTAACCAAGCTTCATCTGGCAAACGACTTCTCACCCGAACAGGGTTCTTTTATCTTCTTTTTTGGTGCGTGGCGAGTTTGTTGTGACGGGCCGCGTAAACACCGCACCCAGGACTCGTGGGACAACTGCCCGGACGACGCCAACTCGGACCAGCTGGACGACGGACGAGGACGGCCGGGGCGATGCGTGCGACTTCGACAAGGACAACGACGGCGTGCCGGACTCGATGCGGACAACTGCGCCCTCGTGTACAACCCGGACCAGCGGGACACCAACCGGACGGGCGTCGGAGACGCCTGCAAGAGGACTTCGACGGAGACTCCATCCCAGATCCGCTGGACGTCTGCCCGGACAACAGGCGCGTCTACGCCACCGACTTCAGGTAATCCCCGAGGGCACGGCGAGTGACCATGATGCTCGCGCGTTTTGTGGCGCCACGAAGTCGTGGATGGGCAAACACCGGGACAGAAGATGAAGACGTAACTTTCTTCTTTTCTTCTGACCATTTGTAATAATGTCAGTCCCAAAACATGCATCAGTCACAAAAAGTCACCTAAAAAGGTCTAAGTTTGCGGAAAGAACTTGCGTGTTTGTGCCACGTTTGTCTTCATTCTCAAGCTCTTCCGTAAATATATCGAAGAACAGGCTGCTGCTAAATAAATCAACATCTGTCGAATGCGATCAACCAGGGTTTCCTGCTTCAAACGCCAAACATATGCCTAGTTGTTTTTTTTTTTTTTTTTTTATGTGGAGGGTTACACATATACAATCGGTAACCAACAGACCAGTGTTCAACCGCCCCCCCCTTCCCCTCCTCGAACGCCAAGTTTATCGACCTAAGCCGCTTATTGTTTTTGTTTTCTTCAGGGCCTACCAAACAGTGGTGCTGGATCCCGAAGGAGACTCCCAGATAGATCCCCACTGGGTGGTCTACAACAAGGGCGCCGAGATCGTGCAGACCATGAACTCAGACCCCGGACTCGCGGTCGGATACCAAAAGTTCGGAGGAGTCGACTTCGAAGGTGAGCCCTCTGCCCCGCGACCAGCACGCTGTCAGCAGTACATCATGAGTTACAACGGGCCATCGGTATTGTCTCAAGCCTTGTCTGTCTCCAGACTCTCCATCTCTATGCACCTTCAGGAAAGCTCTCAGTACATAACATACGTCACGACCGAGCCATCAGTGTTGTCTTAAGTCCCTTGTCTATGTCTCCATATCTCATTATCTTCAGCAGTACACTCAGTACCACATACGTGACAACGGACCATCGGCGCTATCTCGAGCCTTGTCTATGTCTCCATTTCTCAGCGCCTTCACTACTCTCAGAACCACATACGTCAGAACGGATCGTCGGTATTGTCTCAAGCCTTGTCTGTGTCCAGTACGTACTCTCTGTACCACATACGTCACGACGGACCATCGGTGCTGTCTTAAACCTTGTCTACGTCTCCATCTCTCAGTACCTTCAGAAGTACTCTCAATACCAGATGCGTGACAGACGGACCATCGGCATTGTCTCAATCCTTGTCTATGTCTCCATCTCTCAGTACCTTCGAGAGTACTCTCAGTACCACACGCGTAACAGCGGGTCGGTATTGTCTCAAGCCTTGTCCGCTCCTCCAGTGACGTGTCATCAACATCACCTGGTCCGCTCTATGCACCTCCCCAGGTACCTTCTTCGTGGACACCGAAGTGGACGACGACTACGTGGGCTTCGTGTTCGGCTACCAGGACAACGGCCGCTTCTACGCCGTCATGTGGAAGAAGAGCAGCCAGACGTACTGGCAGGCCACGCCGTTCAGGGCCGTCGCGGAGCCCGGCATCCAGCTCAAGCTCGTCAACTCGGACACCGGGCCAGGGAGACGCTCCGCAACGCGCTCTGGCACACGGGAGACACGCACGGCCAGGTACCTTCATGAACGTTGGCCCAGACACTGGAAGGGCTCGGGAGTCTCGGCTGGCGGTTCCGTTTACTCCGCCACGTGTTCCGGAAGGACTGACCTAGCTTCAGATAAATCACAGAAATCAACATTCCATGCGTACACTTTCATTCACAATGAAAGTGGGGCTAAGTGATTAATTTATTCTGCGAAAGTATAAAAGTGAAGGCATGTGTCAATCAAATTAAAATTAATGTTTGCCAATCGCTAAACAGGAAGCTAGCTAAACCTCTTTCAAGTGAAAATTAAAAAAAAGTGATTGCGGGCCATTGCATTTGCATTGAACAAAAAAGGAACCAAAGCAAATTCAAAACGATTCTTTTTTTTTCTATTTTTCTTTACCTTCATTTAACCAAAAATCGCAAAATCCACAACTTGTTTTCTTCTTTTTTTACAATGATTTGGAAAAGATCAATCCCCTCTATATGTAGCTATATATATATATATATATATATATTCGTAACTTTTGGTTGAGGCCTCACTTTAGTGGTGAATGACAATCTCGTTGAATGGAAAGCAGATTTTAGCGATTTCTTTGAAGTGGGTTCGATAGAATTCACCGGGCCCTGGCGGTAGATTGGCGTCACACTGGGCTCTCTCCGGTTCTCACAGGTGCGCCTGCTGTGGCGCGACCCCCGCAACGTGGGCTGGAAGGAGAAAGTGGCCTACCGCTGGCTCCTGCTGCACCGACCCGCCCTGGGACTCGTGCGCCTGCGCGTCTTCGAAGGGGACCAGCTGGTCGCCGACTCCGGCAACGTGTACGACTCGACGCTGCAAGGGGGACGCCTCGGAGTGTTCTGCTTCTCCCAGGAGGCCATCATCTGGTCCGACCTGGTCTACCGGTGCAACGAGGCCCTCCCGGAGACCGCCTACAGAGACCTGCCCCGGGAGCTGAGGGCAAAGGCGCGCAGGGACAACGTCACCCCGTCCGAGCTGCCGCTCACGCCTGTGCCGTCCGTCAACAACAACCTCGTCTGAGCGGGAGTCCGCGAGCAATACCACCAACGAGACAAGGCCTGCTGCTCGTGACGTCATCGATGACGTAAGGGAAGCTAAAGGCGTAGCCCTCGTCTTCGAGGTGGTATTGGTCCGAGCCGGTGAAGGCCTAGCGGCGGAACCACTGAAACGCGTTCAACTCAGCCTCGCCCCTTCCTCTTTCGTCTCCTATAACTCCGTAGACCCAGGTGCGGCCGTGTAGTTCAAAAAAGGAAATGCTTCCGCCACCGCGAGTACAGCTGCGGAATAGCGCGGTTTTGATGTGCTCGAAATGGGCCACTCAGGGCGTCAGATTTTGCTCCGTGGGTTTACCCCAATACGCGTCCGAAATTTATCTGTCGAGGGCTAGCTACGATACAGATGGGCGATAAATGGGCTCGTACGCGCGACGCTCTGCATAACCTGGCAAAGGACGAAAAGCAACAACCCTGGCGAGCGAGGCGATCAGAGCGTCGTAAACGTGACGACGTTCCGTCGCTGGCCGCTATTGTGGAGAGTTGTTGGCACGTGCTTCGCTACGTCGCCGTAATTAGCTCGACGGGTACGTACATTGCTCTTTCTGTCCAAACCGCGACAAAAAAAACAAAGAAAAACTTCCTTTCGGTGACGTTACGGAAAAGGACGACTTTCCGAGTATCTTCGATGCTTGACTGTCAGTTCGACCTCTAGCCCTTTGAAGGAAAGTTCTTCGAAGAAGAAGTTCTTCGAAGGGAAAGTTCTTCGAAGGAAAGTTCTTCGAAGGAAAGTTCTTCGAAGGAAAGTTCTTGAAAAGAAGGACTTCCTCACGTGTTAGCAAACTCCTTCTCTTTGAATGACTGTCCTTCGCGGTGCTTCCAGTAAAGAAAAATCGCCGCTTTTTTTTTCTCTTTTTTTGTAGTTTGAACGGTAATAATAAAACCGATTATGTCGACCCAGTCATTTCCTGGCGCGGACTGTTCGTTTTTCTTTGTGCATGGCTCTTCTATTCTAGGACGTGCGGGTTTATCCCCGTGACAAATGACGGGAATTCACAGTCAAGGAGGGCGCCCTACGCGAAACGACGAGCTTCCATCACGCCGACGATCACCACCGACGCCATGTTTTTGCAGCAGGTAGCAGGAACCACGACCGGCATGCAACGCGCGCGGCCGAGCTCTGCTCGAGCTACGATTGCTCTGTCGTTGTGGTCGCCCCCTTCGTTCCCAAACGTAGCGAACAAGTTCAGCCCGGCTCAACTCCTTGCGTTGCGAAAGAACACGAACGAAACAACCGTTGCGCGCTTCGTTGCCACGGCAACTGGTCGATACAACCGGTTGCAGTCGATCGTAGTCGTAGCGGTCGCTCTGAACGTAGCTGTGTGAACGGGCCTTTAGCCTTCCTGCCAATGTCACCTGGCACCAAAAAGGCGGCGGCGCAGTATCGGGTGTCCTGATCGAAGTCATCGGAAGTATCCACTAAAACTCCCTAGTCAGTATGGAGAAAACAACCTACGTGCTCGTTCGACCAACACGCGTCAAGCTTTCGCCACCTGAGCGCGCTCTCGCCCATGTCCACGCACAGAGACCGAGTTCATGCGATGAAAGGGT
This sequence comes from Ixodes ricinus, assembly GCA_037355805.1. Lineage (NCBI taxonomy): Eukaryota > Metazoa > Arthropoda > Arachnida > Ixodida > Ixodidae > Ixodes > Ixodes ricinus. The sequence continues at coordinate 76,501 of JAZHYW010011275.1, read as the reverse complement.
GGACGGTGAATTGATCCGGCAGGCACGTAGCCCCCACCGCTGCTTGAGGGTGGACAGGGTATACGAACGGGTTTTGCGATGCTAACGTCGCTCGCCATCGTTAACGTCGCCTAACGCCGTTCACTTATCGTGTATCGAAAACTTCCGTCTTCGGCCACAAACTTGTTCGAACGTCATCGAGGCCTCTGGATGTCGCAACCACGCCCCGGCGTCGTTATCGCAACCTAACCTCGCCAACGCTGCCGGACGTCCTTGTACGGGCGGTGGTAACAGGGACTTGTAGTAGGCCGCTTCCGCAGCCCGCTAAGCACCCTGATAGCGCTCCGTAATCCGCCTCAAGACCTTGAACTATGCAGACAAGACTGGCGGTGCGCATGCGCAGAGACCTTGAACTATGCAGACAAGGCTGGCGGCGCACATGCGCAGCTGCGGCGTTTTCTTTGCGGATACCGTAGCGGAGGAGAAAACGATCTACTACAACTCCCTATTATCGACACGGAAGGCGACTGAGGGGAGTTTCAGAATAGCGTGCCTGGGGGCTTTGCGTACCCAAGGAAATGGCGCAGTTCGCACGGCGCGTGCTCCCAACCCAAACCGCGGCTCAAACTCCAAACACGCATGCTGTTCTTTTTTTAATGAAGTGGGTATTTAATTTTGGCTGTAAAGCGTATTGGATTGTCTTGGCTCGCCTGGTTATAAGACTTGTGAGGTAGTACATACACAAGCAGATTGGCAGTGAAGAGGTAGTGCCCTATCAGCCGCCATTGCTTGGTTTTGATCGTCGTTGGGGCCGTGTCCCTCCACACTTCTGGCTTCACCTCCCGTGGCCTCATGTCGCCTCCAGAGGCTTACTACTTTCAATGCTCCGCACCGTACTCCTGTGCCCGTACCTTCTAAAGCGTATACTTGCTAGCGTCAAAATTGTTCTCGCTTAGGCTTGCCGAGAAGAACAAATTCGATAAAACAAAATGTATACTGCTGAAGGTTAGGGCACAGGAGCATGGTAACAGAGCAATGGCGGCTGGTAGGCGATGCCATATGACGTCACGTGCAGAGAGCATGTACAATAAAAAGAGAATTTCAACAAAAATAATTATTCGGAACAAACATCTCTTTTAGACTTGAAACACTGTTCACTGTGCGCGCCCACAGCCTGTTCGAACAAGGTTACCGCAAACTTCGTCGATCTGAGAACTCTCCCTCTCTCTCTCTCTCTCTTTTTTTTTTTTACCTATCATAACTGAAAGTTTGTCATAAGTCATTTCAGTGCTGTGGGATTCCGTTCATCGGGTAGCAACTTGGGCGGTTACTTTTTGTACGACACTCAACGGTACGAGGAAAGTAAAACTTTAAGAAAATTGTCGGTGAAATTGTTGCGACATCTGTCGTAGAGATACGAAAGCATTTTGCGCCATCTGTAGCGCGTAAACGTTTCTTTATTAAAGCGCTTAGGAATTCCCGCGTAGAATTCCTAGGAATATTTGTCGTCGACGTTCATGAGGTCTTTCATCACATTTTAGAACCATTTCACACAATATCCCGATCTGTCCACTTCACGCGGACGGAGCCTCCGCGACCAACGGACGCCTTTTTGTCGTAGCATTACAGTAATTCAAATGTCTCTCTCCGCTATATAATAAATCATAATTGTGTCGCGTGTATGCTTGCACAGCCAAAAGTTAGTCAGCCTCAATGGGCGTCTGGTGTTTCGGCTGTAGATAATAAATTTAGCCAGTCCGGTACGACCGCTAGCCTGGGGTGCATCACGCAGTAGGAGGGATACACGACCGCACGCCGGTATTCGCGACTCCAATTCACTATAGGTGGCGCCACTCGTTTTCCAAGATGGCCGGTTTAGTGAGGGTCGGAGGTGCGTGCCGCTGCTGAGCCTGTCTAGTTTGCTGGCTTCACTGAGCGACACAAATTATTTCTGGTAATACTAGGGAGCTAGGGTGTTATAAGCGCAGGACACCTCGTTATCCTGAAAACAAAAACGGTATTTAGCGTAATATTTACGCCAGTACGCACATTTTAATTCTGGAGCGAAACCGAAACTTACCTTTATTTTGGATTTAATTTCTCGGTATCGGTCTTAATTTCAGATTCTTTCATAACTCAAAATGTGTCTCACACCCTAATTATTTAGTTAAAGAAGTTGTTCGCGGAAACGTTCGTCCCTTTAAAGACAGGGTCTTTCATACACATTAGAGGTAACATGTAATGCTGTAGTTGTTGAAAAATTCAGTGCGGATATTTGTGCGTTCTTGGTACCTTTTCTGGCTCACATAATTGTCATATGAAACAATGAACTGCGGGCCTTTCAATGGCTTTTGGGGTATTTAGAAGATTAATTGCTTTAATATCTTTCCCAGAACAAGAATGACAGAATGAAACCTTTCAGAAAAAACGGTAATGGTTAAATGGCATATTTCTGTGATCGTAGCGTTAATTGGGGGCATACATTGCCGCGATTTGTATTAATAATAATATAAATATTAATATTGAGATATTTTAATACTCCATTTTCAAGCTCTAAAATAATTAGTTGCTTATATGATCTAATTTCAAACACGCGAACAAGTATGACAATCTAAAGTGTGCTAATTATCATCATTGGTGCCAATTGCAGCATTTTTAATTACCAAGTTATAAAATAAATAAAGTCTAAAATCAATGACAAAACCCTAGCTAATGTGAGAAATTCATGTAAAATTAGATTAATGAAAATGCTATTAAAGTAGCGACTTTTGACGATCGGCAAAACTTCCAAAATCGCCGCCAATATCCTTCCAGACCAAATTCCCCCCCCCCCCCAGAAAAAAAAAGGATTATCTTTTTAATTATTACTCTTTTTTAACATTCATTTCCTTTCGTATTTGTTTGCCGTCGTTTTGCCATCCTCAGCCTTTCCAGTTCGAAGGAACGCCTACCTGCTTGCGCGTATGCTCACTGCAGCACGTTTCGTTGGCGTTGGAAAACGGTGAAACAGTAGTGAGTTTTAGTATTGCGTGTACAAGCGAACGCAAGCGCTGTGTGTTTGCGTTAGCTTTGCATGTTCCACGCTGCGCATGCGCGGAACCCGAAATTGCGGTCTTGGATCGGAGCATGGCAACGATGCGCGCGCGAAACGTAAAGCAAGCCACCCTAACGCAAACGCACAGCGCTTGCGTTTGCTTCTATATGCGCAATACTCAAACTCTCTAATAAGGTACAATCCCATACCGGCTGCAGCACCACGTTGGGACAGTGAAGAGTGTAGTTTGCATTCGGAAACGACATTTAGCGAGCCATGATCGCGAGCAGTTCCGCCGTGCCCGCTGAGCAGGAGAATCGGGGGACCCTCACTAGAGCGCTTCCCGTTTCCGCCGCGGGAGGGCGAGCGGCGAGCTGGAGACGCGAATACGCACGCCGGTATAAGACGCTCATCCAGATCGAAACTGGCAGGGTTGGGGACTGAGCCCAGGATCCTGGGCTCGCCTTGATAGAACCAGCGTCTCAGCTGAGACTGCAGAGTGAAAGAAAGCACTGCCAAAGCCAGCGCACGAGCTGAGCGGGACTCAAGCTGCGTCTCAAGACGCTCGCGCGCTCCAGCCTTTGCAGTGCTTTCTTTCACCCAGTCTCAGCTGAGACGCTGTTCCTAGCAAGCCGGCCCTGGTCTCTGCAACGCGAGCTTTCGCTCCACGCGCTCCGAGCTGTTGTGCGCTGCTAGCCCACTCGGCCACCAGATCCCCCTCTTCATTACAACACCCCCGTACGCGCAATTCCCGTAGGCAGATAACAGAGGTGCGTGCCGCCTGCGCTCCTTCGTTACAAACCTTAGCATGCACAGACACGGGAGTGCGTAGGGTTCGCTCGAATGTCGTGTTCGACGTAATGCAGTGCCGTCGACTCCTACCGTACTACAATCAAAAACACAACAAAAAAACTAGCCTTTTTTTTTTTTAGTTAGTTTAGCAGCTTCACGTTTTGGACTACCAGTCCACGGGACCGGGGGTTCGTAAGCGGGTGACCGGTCTGCCCACATTTGTGAAGAGTAAATACGCAGCCATATTTAGAATCCTTCCGATCCACACATACCCGCGATCCTGCGCAGATGGCCGTCGTCAAAGGCAGTTCGTAAAGACTCCCGCCTCAGAATGCAAGTGCGGTTTTACGATCTTTCGAAAGAGGAGCACTTCTAACTTTCTTTTTCTCCTCGTAATCAAGGTTATAATTTTTATACGCATATTTGTTTAGACGCACGTAGATGTGTTTCTGTTCAGAAGGAGGTGCATTTAAAAACCAAAATACCGAGAGGAACCAAACTTCATATCCCTCGTCGATTGATCCGTTGATTAGGCAGCAAGCCCGTCGAACGGGGTGTTGGGCTGCAGACACGCCGGCGGAATTATTTGCGCACACGTCTCAAGCATCCTCGAAGCACATTGGCTTCGTACATGCTCCATACATGTCCGCCGACAGTGTTTGTACGACCGATGTGACCATCACACAAGGAAGACCCCACAGCCCACTCGTCACCTGGTGAAGGCAGATTTCGGGAATCGAAACAAGGAATGGTTCAAAAGAACGTTAACTTCTTTTTCTGCTTTCCCCAATTTCTTGTACCGGTTTGTTGCGTCTCTCTTGTTGCTTACCCATCTCGTGGAATGACAGGAATGACACAACGGGCTGGTTCATCAACACCTATAGACCTTTTTCTTTAGCGGCGCCACCATCTTGAGAATTAGTGGCGCCGACGACGCCGTCTAGCGGTTTAGAAAAATAAATACCGGCTAGTTCTGGCAGCACAGCTATCTGGGTAGGCAACGGTGTCGGTATGGGGGAACTTGGCTAGACTTGGCTATGGTGGGCTGCAATAACTTGGTTGGAGCTTGTCCGGTTGAATCCAGCTGGCTACTCACAGGCCACCACCTTGCTTCCTCGAGAGATCGAGGACGAAGATGGTGGGGTGTTTTGATTGAGTTTTCACAGCTAAGTATATATGAGCAGTTTAATGTAGTCTATGCAGGTAAGCTCTCGGCATTTGATAGCTTCATCTTGAAAGGTGGCGTGTAGACTTTTTCATGCCTTTCACATACCATGGGGCTTGCAGTGATAACCTAATTGGACCACCTGCATCGATAATTAAAATCGGTCCTCTTTTCGTAGACGAAGTGGTCGTGAGCTTAAACGTGACGTTGAGTCTGATACGAATCTCTCGCGATTCAAGCTCGCAATCGACTTGCTTGATAAATAAGGATTCTCGTGGAAAATGCAAAACTCGATAACATTAAAGCCCCACTCGCGCTGCAGCTTCTTGTGCTCATGGCACACTTTCTGCTATTATTCTTATGTTTTTTTTTATTATTTATTCATCCGATGACCACGCAGTGGTAGCCAAACAACCGTAGATTTTCGGGAATGGCAGCACGGTAAAAAGGAGCACTCGGAACTAACTCATGCACGACGTCCGTTTTTTAAGCCTTTTCGCCCATACCCTTGGCGGTTGCATACCCTGTGTCAGCGGGCAATCCAAAAATGCACCAGGTCGATGGTACGTCAGTTACTGGCTGGTTTGAGGTTATGCGAAAAAGGTCTATGAAGCATCGTCGCGCGCCGAAAGGAATCCCTCACACATATATGTGCGGGGGCTTTCTCTTCAACGCGCGACGATGCTTTCTTTCGCATCGACGACGATGCGAAAAAACAAACAAAATAAAACAACCACAATTGCTGGAGGGGTATAGGGAGTATTCACTGGCGGCCATAGCTGTGTGCGCGAATGCTGAGCGCGTGCTGATGGCGAGCTTCCACAGTTCTTTTGCAACGTGCATTTCGCACCATCAAGAGTGCCGGTCCTAGCAGCCTATTGATGTGAGCTCGTTCTGAGCATGCGCTCTAAACAGCACCCACAAATATGGCGTCCAGTGAATACTCCCTATACAAGAACTCATCTCTGCTACGTCACGGCGCGGTGGTGGCGCGTCGGGCGCACTTCCGGTCTGGGGCTGTGGGCGGAAGGACCAATGCGAGACGTGTATTCCTGCGTTGTTTTGAAAGGAACCCGACGAAAACCTGCCTTCTCGTCAAAACGCCGCGACTGGGGCCGTACCAAAAGTGTCGAGAAAGGTTTGAAGGTCAGTTTTCACGTGCTCGGTTCGTCCGAGAATGTGGATATGTGCCGTGAAAAGGGAAAAGCAGACGCCGTCGGACCACGATTACTTGGGCGGGAACCACTTTGGGTTGAATTCACGGATACTTGGGGTCATCAGATTTATTTGTTTTGTTCCAACAAGAACGCCGGAAAACCGTCAAGTTGTACGGACCACCTGCGGACTACGTTCAGTGCGTCTTCAAGTTCAAACGGCCGCCTGATCGTTCGAACTGTCGTCTGCTCTTTCAAACGTTTCTGCTTGTCGTCTGCTCTCTTAGACGACACCGGTCCGTAGACCAAATGTTGGCCCGGTACTTGCGATAAAAAGTAAGTGCAAGCCTCATAAGGTTTAAGTTTGAAGGTTGGTAAGCAGGCTCGATGTAAACAGTATAGATACAAGGAGATGTTGATCATTGTTACCGGTGGCCATCACCGACTTGTTATGCCTGATTCACATGGTCCGATTCTGCTTTAGATTTTCAGTATCGACGTCGACCATCTCAGCTACGGTTCACGCTTTTGCAGCCCGAGCGACGTCGCGACTGAAAATTGCGGGCGAAATCTCATCATGCGAATCAAGCTTTAGCGTACATACTGCGGCGTCTACGCGGAATGAATCGCCGCATGTCACAATATTCACACGAAGTTTTGCGGTGTAACGAGCCTCGTTAATTTCGCTGAGGCCGCTCAAGTAGTCAGACATTGCCAGGAAGACGTAGAATCAACAATTCGAACGCGAAAAAGGGCAGGGGGACTCACACCGACGCTGACAACATCGCATTTCAATGGTTTTGTTTATGGGCGACGGCAAGCTTCTTGCCCACACCCTTCGCGCATGAGCGGCGCCGGTGGCGTCCGCTAGGGGCGTTCAGGTTTGTTTGTAAACATGAGTTGGTGTAGACTCCTCCACCAATTGTGGTTGTTTTATTTTGTTTGTTTTTTTCTTGTCAACGACGGAACACCGTTCGCTTGGCCGACTGTCATGCTTGGCCAGACTGCCCTTGGCCACCTCGCGGTGGAGATGGCCACGACGCTAATGCACTAACATGCGGGCAAGCCTTTTTTTTTTTTTACGCGAAACAAGGTTTGTTTATATAGGTTCGACGGAAAAAGCTACGGCTATTATTCGCAGCTTTTGATCGAGGCAAGCATTCTTTACTCGATATTTGCGCGAAACAAATGCAGTCCCCGCGCACGTTCCGAGGTAAATCGGGACGTCCGCGGGTTCCAAACTTCACTCGATCTCACTCCCAAGAGTCAAGGGTTTGTCGCAGTATCCTTGGCCTTCGAAAACCATCTGGTCCGAAGAATCTAAGTCTACCTTAAGGCCCGTTCACACTCTTGCGACCGAGTACGACCGAGAGAGACCAGACCGGTTTTAAGCCGCTTGCGACCTCTTAGGACCAGCTCCGCTGTAGCGCATCCGGTCCTAAGAGATCGCAGAGGCAAAACCGGTCTGGTCTCTCTCGGTCGTACTCGGTCGCAAGAGTGTGAACAGCCTTTACACTACCTTCTTCCTAACGATACGCAACAGGGAGTTTTACTAGATAGTTCCCATACATCAGATAACGATGCCGGATAACGATACAACGCACGCGCAAAGGCGTGTCCAGACGTATCGGGTATCGTTATAGGAATTATCGGAACAATCTACAAAAAAAAATCCAATCTGCAAGTTTCGGTAGATCGTTCCCATACCTCCGATAACGATACCCGATAACAATAGAGAGTTTAGTAGATCGTTCCGATACCTCCGATACCTGATAACGATACTAGATATGTAAGCGCAAAGGCGGAGGCAGAGTATCGGGTATCGTTATCGGAGTCATCGGAACGATCTACTAAAACTCTCTATAAGAAAGTTTTAGCAGATCGTTTTTTTCCGCCCCGATAACGATACGATGCATGCCCAAGGCCGCCGGGGGGAGAGGAGGTATCGTTATCGGGGCAAAAAAAACACGATCTGCCAAAACTCTCCATTATGCTGCACGAGCAAAGGCGTCGGAGGAATACCGGGGTATCGTTATTGGAGGTATCGGCACGACCTACCATACAATACAACTCTCTAATAGCAAGTTTCTGTAGAGCGTTCCGATAACTTCGATAGCGATACCGACGCTCCGCAGCGCCCTTGGCTCATTCATCCTATCCGTTATCGGGTGTCGTTAAAGGGAACGATCACCTTAAAAAATCCCAAATAGCGGCGATCAGACGCACCGGGAGAAGAGCAGCAACATCCTCGTCGAGCGACGAGTCTCACGTGCAGCGAGAGGAGAAAATTAAAGTTCGCGGATGACGCAACAGGAATTCCAGGTGTGCCCCACAAAAATAAAGAAAAAGGAAACAGTCCCTTGCCCTCTGTCACGTGACACAGCTGCCTCCATCCAGCCGTTTTATTTATGTCCGTAAATAATTCGGCTTACAAGGTTGCTGTCCTTTCCTTCTATTTTTTTATTTACGTGCGGTTTTTGGGGGCATGTTTGTAATTCTGCGGACATTTAGATGCTCTTATTTTATGTAGGGTCATTTCGTGTTGCGGATTGGTTCTCCGGGAGAGCGGTGAAAAGAACCTCACTGGAAACTACATACTATCCACTATGCGGAAAAGCTGTAACCAGGGTGGAGAATAAGAGTCAACGATATAAATCAAACCACTTTTACTACGACCATTTAAAATCAAACCTTTCCCGTAAAATAATCATTTTTATTATTATTATTAACCTTATCGTTTGATTTTTTTTTCACGGGCATTTAAACCAAAGAGTTATCGAGCAAGTAAGATTTATCTACGGCTGAGCACGAGCAAAAAGAAGTGCTCTTCTGGACAAATAGGAGCGGTGAGCTTGGCTTCTACTTTTCCCTTCGTCAGCTGCATAACGTTTTATGCAACAAAATCAGGGGGAGGGGGGGGGGGGGACAAAAAAAAACTAGAAAAGTAAATTTTAATTGCAAAGAAATCACAAAAAATAAACCTCTTTTTACTAGGAAAGTTGAGCTGTTTCTTTTCCAGTATAGCCGGAATTAGGGTTACGAAAATTTGTTAAATGTACTTTACATGTACATTCATTTTTTTTTCTTCCGCATTGTTATCAGTGACCGGACGAATTGATCAATCAATCTGCCACGTTGAAAGATGCACCTAGTGGTAAAGAATCGATGTTTTCTAGCTTCAGTGATTTAAACCGAAATAATCTTACTTAAATCCAATAAACATGATTTATTTCATTTTATTTTAAATTATGACTTTTTACCGTAATTGTAACAATTGTTCTTTCTCTTTTTGGAGGGGGATACTTTTTTCTTATACAGTTTTTGATTGTAAAAATTTGTAAAAAAAAACATAGCAAATTCCACAATCTTGGCGATTATTTCGCGCATATGAAAATGTTATTTCCAACATCTTGGTGAGTACAATGTAGAAGCCAGTCATAATATTTCTCCGTCGATAAGAAAGGCTCCAGCCACCGAGCGAAACAATTTTTATATTCGTATTGCCGTATGTTCACCGACATTTCTACGCCGGGCCACTCGAAAATGCCTAGAAACGTCCATAGTATTTTGCCACGAGAGTAAATGCCAATTAATTGCGCAAAATCGTGCCAACAACAACAACAAAAAACGCCGAAAACAATCGGTAATTTACGAGGGTAATTGAAATGAGTATGCGAAAAATATTAGCGGAAGCTTGTAATTCTTAGTGCGTAATATACGCTCGTGTGTGTATCGTGTTCGCGGCATTAGGGGCAGCAGATCGTTCCGATGAGTCCGATAACAATAGCCAATCGACCTCATAAAACTCTACTGTTATAGAGCGAACACGATATTGGCTCTTTTTCGCATCTTACTTTAAAAGGATATTGGCGGCTCCCAACTTCTACCGTTTATGTTCATGCCCCATTGACAACTTTCCATCACACTGACAAATATATAAAATATGACTAAAACGTTTTTCTTCTTCATTTCGTTGAGCATTTAAGTGTTCTCGTTAAATTACTTTTTTTTTGTCGCTACTGTTGCGTTTTAAGCACGAGCCTACTTGGCTTTTGTAAGAAATAAGCTGAATGTAAAAAAATACGTAATAAATTGTATTGTATTGTATTTGATGGCAATATTAATCGATCAATCGATCTAAAAAAACGGCAATCGCTCGTTCGCACAAACAGTGTCGCGCTACGTACGCGTGTGCAGATTTCCACGGCTGTGCCATTTTTTCTTCTTCTTCTCATGTACTTTAAGTGGAACCAAGTAGTACGGTTTCCCCTGCAAAGAGAATGTCAGATGTGCTCCATCTGCGAGAAAGGGCACGGACTTCATCTTTCGAAATACCTCCAGGCTGGTATTGACTCAGCCAACGCCAGACAATAAGCAGGGCTGGGTTTCCCCCGTCACGCGAAAAGGTCAAGGCGAAAAACACGGACGATAACGTCAATGACAACGATGACCTTCTCGAGTACCAAGAAACATCCTTCCTCACAGCTGGAACAAACGCCTGAAAACCTCGGTGAAATAATAATATATAAAAAGGGCGTCTATTCCGTAGGGGGCTATGTTAAAAATACCAACACCACCTGGGCAACAAAGCCGTAGTACTGAACTTAACACTATACGGCTTTGTTGTCCAAGTGGCGCTGGCTGAACCCGCCCACGTGCTTTTGTTTCTACCCCTCCCTAAAACCTCAACCAATGGTGTGAGAGCATAACTGCCTCGTCATCGCGCGCTATCCACGCGTTCTTTGTTTCCATTTGATTGGCGTGTTCCTCTGTGCGTTCCGATGCGTCGAAGACTCATTTTGCAACACTCCGTCGCCGAATTTACCTTTTATCACACGTTGGCAAAAAGGCGAAAACTACGGTCCCCGTAGGGCGAACGATATCGCGAAGAGCGAAGCACGTGACCGCTATGAGCCGCAGGGTTCATCACATGCCAGGCTCCGACTGGCTCGGGTGGGGCTTCGGCTCTCGCTGTTCGCCCATTTATTCCGAAACAGGGTTTATAATGGCACCCGAGCTGAACGCCTGGGCACTTTGGCCGCAACTATTCAGGCGACCATTGCAAACTAGACCATTACGGCATTAATCAGAGACTGGGGTTAATGACGTCATTGGTCCGAACCAATCGTGAACCGAAACAAGAGCGTGCAAGAACCATGCGCGATCTTCCTAACAGTTGGAATTAACGTGCATTTACACGAAGATGCGAACGCCCTACCGATTTACGGGTGTTCCAAGCAAAACATTCGAGTGACAATCACTCGCCTGAAAGGATCAGAAGAGGCAACGTGCACCTATACAGCCGGTCCTACCTTTAGAATTCGATGTCGTCATTATCCGACGGTCTAGACCCACGTCGTCATTGAACGCTCGTGTTTGACACTATTAGTGGCGAGATGTTTCGGTGGCGCCCTCGTTTGGTTACCTTTCGTGACGTCATTACCTTGTGAACAACAAGTTCGATGAGGTTTATAATGAGCAGGTGGAAGCCTGAAATCATAGCGCTCTCAAAGCAACACTGCCAACACCGCCAAAATTGAAGTTCTTACATTCCTCTTATTTCCGTCGATGAGACATCCTTTGCTGACGTCATAGTCAGCATTCGGCCAATTGTGGTGGGCCGACCACAGCGACGCTTTCGATCGCTCACGTCGCCAATACTCCGTTTCACCTTATGTTGTACCGCAGCGAAGGCTATAGAAGCGCGAGCTCATAGCGTTGGCAGCTGCCCTTGGTGGACGAGAGGTTGTGCCGCCGAGGTGTGCCATAGAGCAAGGAGCTCGCGCTTGTAGCCTTTCCTGCGATACAACACAAGGCGAAAGAGAGTATAATAGGCACACCCTTCGAAGCAGCATTTGGTTTACTTTGTCCCCTCGTAATATACAACGCTGTCAAAGTTGCTGTCGCGAGCATGGGGCTTGATGATCTCGTTGATCATTTATTTGCACGCGTTCTTGCGAGAACGAAATCATTACAGATGAAGCCACGCGCTCGCGCCAGTAGCTTTGACAGCGTTGTGTAGAAAGTATGAAACGGAGTATAGACGTTTTCTGTTTCCTGCCTTTCTCAGTCACGAGGGTTCCGTATCTGGTATGCGGGACGAAAAAAATAATAAAACATTTGAACCTGCAATATGCGAGAAAACATAGGCGAGGCAAAACAAGAGAATGTGTGACAATCAAGCATTTTTCGTAAACTCCTTCCAGCGGCGTGGAGAGAGCGAAATGATGTGAAAATGATCAAATAATTAAGAACTGCACTTTCGTCATCGAGATAACCTTTGTCGATTGTTGTGTCTGATTCGGCATTACCGCCAAATCAGACAGAACAAAAAAAATTTTAAGAAGAAGACCGACACAGCGACGAGTTGGGATTTCGACAAGGACGGAACAGAGAAGAGACCAGGCTTTCCTGCTTCCGCACTGCGCCCCTCCACCCTCTCCCGTCTTTCCGTGTGCACAGAAGGAGAGAGCCGTTTTCTCCGGCCAGGAACGCAGCAGAACTCCTGCTCGAGGCAAAAGTGCACCCGAGATTGTCAAGGCTATCCACTTTCCCTCCCCCAGAGGAGCTCCTCATCCTTCCTCGCAAACGTGCAGCGGAAAGGGCAAGTCCCCCCGCCAGCCTGGTTGAACGAACTCCGCACCAAAGGCTGCTGCTGCCACAAGCTGCCCGGGTGGTACAGTGACCGGGTTGGTGCGGGCTCAACGCCGTACAATGACCGGTTTCCGCTTATAAGAGCGGAGCAGCAACACACCCCGGGGGAGTAACGAAGTGACGGCGCTAGGGAAAACAAAGTAACAGCCATCGAAATACATACAACGCCAAAAATAAAAATTAAAGGCAGTAGAAGACATTCAGAAACGCGGCGCTGACTAGCGAAACAAATCAAGTGTAGAAGGTGAGGACGTGGGTGGAAGTTCCTGCTGCTGAAAGAATAAACACAAAAACAGACACGGCGAGGTTGTTTTTTTTTTATTATTATTATATATAACTTGGCTAGGTGTTACTGTGGCTGTTCCTGTATTCATTTGTTCAGTAACGTATAAAACAAATTAGTCAGCTGCCTCGATAGCGTGGGGTTAGTTTGCCAAAGGATGGCGACATTGAGACCTACTCTGTACGAGAAATTTAGTCGGTGCAGTACGACTACTATAGACCCCTTCTTCAAGGGCGCCGCCATCTTGAATTGTCGTCCCTTCCAGTATGGGCGAAAACATTGTTTTGCCTTTGCCACGCCAGTAGAAGGCATTTAGGATATAAGCGTAACCGTTACCTTTTTTCGTTTTGCCTCCCTCTCTTTTTTTACTATTTGCAGGTTGAAACATTTTATTCTTTTTTCGTCGCCCATACCGGTGGCTGGGGACGAAAGTACAGAGGAGAAAATATCTATATTCTGGGGTGCTGGTATTTAGCGTTTGCCACGCAGTAGTGATACACTCCATGCACACCAGTACGATGCACATCCGAATCGAAACGGATAGGGGTGGGGATCGGCATGATACTAAACCGGAGACGAACCTTTAATCCTCGGGTTCTGGAGCAGGAGCTTTTACTTCGAGCTGCGGCGCGTTGAACGTACAAAGGACGGTTTCCGCTTGTAAGAACAAAGCCACACATCAAGGGTGTGGGAAATGAAGTAACAGCGATCGAATAAATAAACTGCACACACACACAAAAAAAACGACACAAGGAGAAAGAAGACACACACACACAACGCTGAATATCGACTGCCGTTTACTTTCACAAGAAAATACTCTGCAATAAAAGAACAAAACAGAATAAATAAAATTGACTTGGCGTCCTTGGCGTCCCTCCATCAAACTATTCCGTACAACACCGTCAAAGAAATATGCCCGTCTTATTAACAAGTTAAAATTTCACCATCCTAAAGTGTACCAGTATCCTCAGTTATGACAATCAAATAAGTTATAAAAGAAAACGACAGCCGGCACAATGTTCGCGTGTATTGAAAGTCCCATGACAAAAGTTCGTGTCTTCTACTTGCCCTTGCGTCTTTTTGCGCCGTTTTATTTATTCCAATTCTGCACTGACTCACGTGTCACGGTAGTAAAAATAAATAAAAATAATAATAAACGTAACGACGTTAGCTTTAATCGAGGACAAAAAACCTAAATCAACCTTTTTTTCCGGGGTTGCCTATGCACATGCCAAGTGGCAGCAGACGCGGCTATCCGCCATTTTTGGAGGCACTAGCGCAGGGGTCTCAAACACGCGGCCCGCGGGCCGCATGCGGCCCGCGACTCGCTGAGACGCGGCCCGCAGGTAACCGGCTACGAGACCCGGTTTCCATGTCTCGAGCGCTAGAAATGGCATGCGCCATCGTGATCTCATCTCGCCGATTCATTTTCGCTCGAAAAGTCGCTCCGCTCTTTTAACGTATTCACATAGTTTTTACTTATCTGCGTTCATTTGTCCTTTGTTTCGCTTTATCTTTTGCTTCCCAGCTTTTTGTAATGTGCAAGAATTTCGCTGCAAGGCTGCAAACGCGAGCTCTATGTTGAAGGATGCATCTCGGCTGCGCGAACTCTCGATCAGCAAGAGCAACTGCCGAAGATAAAGCTAGTGAGCTCGGGATTCTCGCCTCTAAAAAATCACCATGAAACGACAAGTATGAGTGTTGTAATAAAAATCATCGGGGAAGTAAGAACTGCCAAATAACTGATTGTTTTTAGGGACATGTTGACTTGGTTAATTCCTGAATAAATTGAGTAACGGGAACGACAGTTTACATGCTTTCTTGTTCTATTAAAAATGCGAGCACGTTGGCGGGGCGGTGTCATTTTAATATTTATCACATCAAGTCAGGGCCCAAAGTAGTAATGTAAACAAATCAAATCTAAAAATGTCACTGGCAAAATTGATCTTATAAAAGCATAGAGCACGAGGTCTCTTCTCTTACTAAGGGGAAAAGCTGAGCTAGTTGGTTCTGATACATCTTGGGTGATACCAGCTGAACAAAGGAAGGAAGATGACAGGAGAAAAGAAAGGCGAAAAGAAAAGCGGTCGGTTCGCCTTTCTTTTCTCCTGTCATCTTCCTTCCTTTGTTCAGCTGGTATCACCCAAGATGTCTCTTCTCTTTTTAATCTTTTTGACCCCCCCCCCCCCCCCGCCTAACGTTGGCCCCCAGCCTTTTCAGTGCCGGCTACGTGGCCCCTCAGGCTCAAACGAGTTTGAGACCACTGCACTAGCGGGATAGTATCGTGGACAGGCAGCAACAATGAGGAGACGGGAGGCAGCCCAGCGTTTTAACTGCAACAAGCCGTTATTCCGTTCCTCCTTCGTTTGCAACAATACAGACGCCATAGCTCCTTAAAGTTTATTTAAAAGGCTATCACAAATGCTTCCTGATATGCGAATACGCGCCCACCATCTGCGAATACGGGTCTTCGTGTGTTTTTTTTCTGTATATATATATATATATATATATATATATATATATATATATATATATATATATATATATATATATATATATATATATATATATATATATTAATATAGTGGCAAGCATGACAAACATGAAATTAGTGTCTCCCCATTAACATATGTCAAATTAGAATTCGCACTTCGTTGCACTCGAAACATTAATATTACGTTAACTGTTGTTCCATCCAAAACAAAGAAAAAGGAGGATTAGGATTTTGCTGATAAAATAGATATCATGTAGGTAAAACAATAAAAAAGAACGAAAATATAACCCAGGGCTAAACTCTCCTCTGCTACTACGATAAATGCGACCTTAGGGCACGCGCTCATCAAGCCAAAACTTTATATAGATTGAGGGGACCGATTTGTAAGTCGTTTTATTTAATGAGGTGGAAACATGCACGCAAAGAAAAAGAAAAACCTAACATATGCGATGTTACCACGACACAAAAAAGGAAACCACTTTATGAATGTCACTTTACTAACGATATGTTCTACAAATCGAAATTACAGAAAACGCAATAGCAGCATCGAAACCCCTCTCTGCTACGCGGTACTGAAAAAAAAACAAAAAAACACAACTAATGGTCGCGAAAAAAAGCCTAACGATTTTGCGCAGCAGTCATTAACTGGACCGGCCAAGCGACTGTTTATTTTTCGTTCGGAACTCTCTTCCACCAATTACACGAGCAGACCCCTTCTTCCCAAATCGATAGCCCAATCGCCGTCGCCATCACGCGATGGTTATCGCGGCATCGTCTGCAAAACCGAAAATAAAAATAAAAAAGGAACGGATAAAAGTCGGCATGATATATGCACGTACGGAAGCCAAGTCGACGACGTGAACTCGTGTTAGACGCGACCGTTTGTCACGCTTAATCGTGACAATTAAAGCCCCGTGTACCGCATAAACAAAATAGATCACATAAATAAAAAACAAAACGAAGAAAACGAATCCTACTGAAAAGAGAAAAGAGGCGCAGCGAGCGCCCTCTAAGAAACGAAAACTGGTATAAAAAATAATAATAATAAATCAACACTCAGCGGTGCGAGTTAGCAGACGACTTGCGTTAGCAGACTGAGGCCCCCCAAAGAAACAAAAACCCGGCAGGTTCTGCACGGAAGCGAACGATTAAGAAGGGTAGAAACGATAAAAGACAACCAACTGAGGGAGAAGAAAAAACGATCCGAGACGAATAACCAGTTACGTCCATGGTAGAATGACACGACAAAGAAAATAAATCAAGCTAATCGAAAGGAGGTACAAGGAACGCTATATACCGGTATTTCTAGATGTTTGCGCTCGCCGCTGTCATGGACAACATTCCGAAAGGGCAACCGACACCGCGGGAATCTGAAAACAAGATGAGTCGGGGAAAAAACGAAGAAGGAGAAACACGACAGCTCTCGCACTTCCCGGTGTTACGCACTAGTCCAATCTCGGGTTACTTTCAACTCAGTTTCGCCGCCGCACTGTGACGCAGGCCAAAAAAAACGGTTACTGACTTCTTATGTTATACGCCAGTGTATACCCGAACGTTTTGTACCGTGATCTGCTCAGGTAAGCTTTACATTTATTGGAAACAGAAAGTTTGGCTGCTACACAGGTTACCGGCCGCGTATTCAATGCGAAATTCTTCCGCTGAGTGCCGCGCAGTGGCGCCACTCTCTTGTCGCACGCTTCCAAGACCACATCCTCCGTTTCTTAAATCCGGTTCGTCTACTTTACGTAATCAATCAATGCGACCCTTTTGACCTGTTCGCGAGCTCATGATCATTCAAAAATTTGGTGAGAACATCTCACCAACATAAAAATAGGGCTAGAGAGAGAGAGAGGTGTGCCCAGCAGCAGAAACACATCAGATTTACAAACGAAGCGCGGATAGCAGACGTGAAATAGCAGACAATCACAATTTCAGCCCGCGTCCGGTTTCACTTCGCCAGGGTGCTCGGTTCGTAGCAGACGATGAACTTTTATTCCTCGTCTGTTAGCAGAGGACGTGCGGTGTTTGCAAGTTCTCGTTCAATCTGCGGATGGAGCTTTCTTAGCAGACGAACCGCGTTCTTCGCTAGCTTTGGCAGCAGAAGCGTCTACGAACGCTACCTATCGCTCGCCCCGCGAGAGGCAAATTAGACCTCGCTCTGGCGGTGGACCAAAATCAGACCCAAAAAATGACAACGGCGGGCGCAGCAAAAAAAGATGAAGAGGGAGGAGTCAGGGACGCGACTGAAAACGACATCGACAGGCCCAGTCGCGGCAGAAAACGCAGCTGCCGACCGGCAGTTCAAACTTCAGGCGCCATGTTCGCGTACAATCCGTCCGGTGCGATGAGTAATATGTACGCGACGGATTTCTGCGCATTGAGAACGCCGTTTGGGAGACGCGGAAAAGACAGCTAAGCCAAGTTCGAGCCTCGTCCGAACTCCTCTAGATTGCAGCAATTAACCACCCAAGTGTTTTGCGCGAAAGCGCACGCACTGGGCCTTTAGAGTGTGTATAGTGCAACCGCAACATCCAATGACAACAACACGAGAAAAAAAACAGATAAGTCGATTCCGAAAGTCAACGTAAACTTAGACGCCAACACGCGACAGCAAAGCGTACTCGCCCGTCAACCAATACACACAACAGGAGGACGCATCGGACGACAAAAACAACAAGACAAAAAAACGTTTAGGTAGAAAAGGTTAGGGCGTCCGCAATAGATTGTATGACAGACAATTTGAATTTTCCACGCCTTGCCGGCAGCGAATACTCCACGTGTCGTGTATGAATGTGAAATCGCTTTCCCCGCTGAAACGGTATGTCCGTGCAACGAGTTCCCGTGCTTCGGTCTGCAAGTAGCTATTTTAGAGCAATAATGTGAGCAGCTGTGCTCGTGTTTAAGCTTCATCTTTTTTTGTCAACGTGTGTCAGGGAGACAGGACGTCGTCAAGCTGCAACGGCAGCTCTCCGTCCGGGCGTCCTCGTCTTCCTTCAAAACAAAAGGGAAATAGAGCCTAAATAAAATGTCGGGTGTCGGTCGAGCGATAAATGCCGCCGCAGCTGAATACCAATTACCGAGTAGTAAGGCCGCCTAGTCCGTACCCCGTTTACACGACCCGGGAAGACGCAGCCAACACGTAGCCACGACGACTAATCCGGGAAATACGCAACTTCCGCAATGTGAAACGTGTATTGCTTTCTTTGACCCATTCTTTTATTATTATTTCTTCACCCCGACGTTCACTTTTTTTCTTGTATTGTACGACGAGAAGAGAGTTGCTCTACCGACTATTATGAAAGCGACAGCTTTCGGTTGGAACCCTCGTCCACAGACCTTGCCTGTCTCGCGTAGAGTTCGGTCGCCATAGACCGGTGACGTCACAGTGACGTCAGAACGAGACGTGACGTCACTCTCTGAGCGTGTCTATTGGACACGAGGGGCCGCGTCGGCGTTCGGCGAGGACTCGTCATCCAATCACGCGCGTCGTGCCCACGAAATAGCGACCGTCAACGTTGCTCGATGCACGTTTTGGAAAGGGTCTGTTTATTTCCGGGCTAAACTTAGCGGCGAAACGTCTCCACGCTCATTCGGACCGAAAGTGTTGCTCGTTAAAAACGCGACCAAGTGCTATCCCGCTTTCATTGCCTAATAAGAAATGTCTCAGCAAGGCCTCTTTTTTTTAATATATATATTAATTATTATCGCTACTACAGTTCTTATCGGTTAATGCTTCAACATCATCTGCTGCAAAATGATAAGATACTCCGAAAGTCTCTTATCTGTGATAATATCTGTGATAGACAAGGCTTCGGAACCGTGATTTTCAAGTCCTTGAAACAGTCTTGGCATGTAGTCTATAGCTATTATCGTCCAGTCCCCTATAATTTATAAACCACAGCGTTCGCAATCTGCTTGGTACAATACAAAAAAAGGTAGTTAGAGCACGCGTATATAGAAGTAGTATGTCTAACGATAATTCTACTTAAAATTATATGTGCAGATGGCCAAAGACTTCAATTATATCGGTGCTACACCGAAACTGTAGAGCATACACCGAGATCGAGAGTACGGTTGTGACATATGGAGCCAACAGTGGTTCTAATAACGTTCCATTCTACGGCCCCGACGACACCCAATGCTACTCCAACATGGAGTGTAATGCGCTCGATTAAACTTCCCGACTTTAAGAGATCGTACCGAACCATAGTCATGCTTAACTAAATAGAGATTTCCCATAATGGTGATGAAAAAGGAGAACACGGGCACAAAGTATCGTGAACCTGTTACACTTTTTAGTAAGCGTACGCTATCTCGAATGTTAGGCGGTACTTTTAATTATCCTTTAAACGGAACAGTTGCGAGAAGACTGTGTTTGTTCGTTCTGGGCCGGGGGGGGGGGGGGGACACCTTTTTTCAGGCGTTCGGTGACTCGCGGAATTCGAGAATACTCGTTCGTACCAGGTATACACCGCGTTTCGTGTGACGGTTGCCACGCTGAGATACGACGTAGTTAGGTTGGGCGACAAAGTAGTCAATAGTTTTAAGCATAACCGCAATCAAAGAAGTATAGCCACGTAAAAAGTTCAACTATTAGCAAGAAGCCCTTGAATTCTAGAGCTTTCCAATCGGCAAATAAAGTGGTTTGTTATTTTTTTCCCCAACTCATTACGTCAAAAATCAACAGAAAGGCCGCCACAAAAAAAAACTGTATATAGGAGATTATTTAAGACCTAACTATTTCAAACATAAAAAAATTATAACCACATAATAGTCATGCTGGAGCAATAAAACGTTACCTTCTTAGCAAAACAAAGATGGTGCTTTGCTTTGTGCTTAAAAATAAGCGCCCTGGGAGGAGTACCAGTCGCCAACTGTGTTAGCGCACCCTATTCCCCAAATGTCATCCTGGTGATATCCCACGCCGCCTAGTGATAGGCTAGGGGAGAAAGTTGGCTTGGAAGGGTGGGAGGAATCATACGTTTGTCTGTTTAGACATGGGCTAGGTGGCGCAAGCTACCCCGCCCCCTTACAAAAAGGGGGGGGGGGGGGTAGCTTGCCTTCAGTCCAGC
This sequence comes from Ixodes ricinus, assembly GCA_037355805.1. Classification (NCBI taxonomy): domain Eukaryota; kingdom Metazoa; phylum Arthropoda; class Arachnida; order Ixodida; family Ixodidae; genus Ixodes; species Ixodes ricinus. The sequence continues at coordinate 55,874 of JAZHYW010011275.1, read as the reverse complement.
AGCTGGAGAACCCCCAGGAGTGAAAATATCGCGCTACAGATCCCCAGGAGCAATCACCCCCAACCCTGCCCATTTCGACCTAACGGGGTCGATCGAGAAAATTAAACACGGCTATTCGGACCGTAAAAACAAAATACTCGGGGGAAGGGCGTCGACTAAAACTTTCAAGCCAATTGATCGATCTCGTTCACTTCTGCGCATAAATAATAAAAAAAGCTTTTGTTGAATTTGTGACAAACGGCGTAATAAACAATTCGGATTTCGAATCAATCGCCGGATATCGAATCAATCTCGATGCGTAGCTGTGAACGGTTCAAAGACACTCGCACATTATCACATCCGATGCATGAATCAAAGAGGTTCGTTGATACTCTCTCAAGAGCGACCTCCCTCGAAGTTCGTTGATACTCCCCTCCCTCGATTGTTCACGATAGTCTCTGCTGTTCTAAACGGACGCTCGAACGCCGTTGAAATGGCCGGAACACGTGTAACCTTGTGCAGTTCTCTGGAGTCACAAATTCCGCCCCTACAGCTTAGCTTTATGATAAAATTTCCACCCAAAATTGCCCCTCATACAGGTGTACTCGTTCACGCCTGCGTGGTGAAAGCGTTGAATCCGTATTTCTTTACGTTCGTGCAATTTTACCGATTAACCGGTTAAAACAATTAATAGCGATCAAAGCCTTGCTCGACCAATCTGCAGGTTAATCGATCGATTGCCCAGCCCTACAAGACACGCGTTGCGAAAAGCAGGAACTCCTTCAGATGTAGACGCTAGAGGTGGGGATACGAATAGGATGCGAAAATTTGAAAACATGTGACGCTACCTGGATGAAAAAAAAAAAAAGGAAACCCTGAATCTTTAAACGAGCTGATGGCCACCTAAGCCTAACTTCGTCAAAAACAAGAGATGACCCTGTGGGTGCAAGTGGCATTCAGTTCAATAAAACTAACATGAGAGCAAGAAATACGATACTGTTTTCCTTCTTATTGACAAGTGTGTTTCAATTATATGAATGCCACAGGCGCTCAGAGTACCACTGTTTTGTTGAAATGAAATTAGGCTAAAGTAAACGTGGACTCGCAGAAAGAAGAAAAAAATTTATTCCATCCCATTTTTCATTTTGATTTCTCAACACTGGCATGGTAATTGAGGATCACGGGACAAACAACACAAAGCTCCAAACACAGCTGGGTTTGGTTTTTCCTCCGCTCCTGGGTTAGGGTTACCGTGTCATTATCGAACCAGCTCGCCTTCACACTTGCTTGAGCACCAAATTACTCTTCTCAATCTTTCGCAGCCCCACCGCTAGCTACATACTCTGACGAGAGTTTCGGCATTCTGCAATGCGTAGTTTAGTTATGCTGGCCCGAATAACCGGGTGTCATTTTCTCGATCGAACCCCGTCGACGAGCACAGTACCGGCGGACGGTCGCGCATCACTGCTGCGTGACGCGTCACAAACCCCAGGATAGCAGTGGCATTGCACTGGCTAAATTCCTCATCTACAGCGGAGACAGCAGGCGGACATTGAGGATGACTAACCGCTCGCTGTCTAACATACAAAAAAAAAGCATAAAATCTTTAGCAAATATTTTTTTACGTTTTTTTTTTTTTTTAATGGGGCTGGAGAATTTACGTAAGGAAGTTGCTCGCTACAAGTGCAGTACCCTATGCGTGTGACCATCCAATCAACGTAAGAACTGTAAAAAAAAAAGTATACAAGGACAAAATACTCACTACTTGAACAACGAGGTGGGTTCGAACACCACTGAATCCGGGGCATCTTCATCGACGGACACGAAGCACTTTCTGCTGTCGAAGAGCATGCCGTCGGGTTCGTCGAGACACATGAGTAGCACCTTCAACTCTCGCCCTCGACAGCGCCGACACAAAAGCGATCAAATCGTTTTCACCGCAAGACGCCGTCGCTCGTCAATCCGAGCACACTTCCCCCGTCGTCTGCTTCTCTTCCTGTTGGCAGCACAATTCGGGAGTGGCGACAGTTTCGTAGTCAGGATCAAATCTAAAACTTAACACTGAAATTTCGCAGATGCTAAACCCGAACTTTTGCTGTTTAGCAGACTACAAAACTGAGCTCTAATGGGAAGCAAGAGCTCGGTTTTTCACTGAACAGAAAACGCAGTGCTGGAAACTAGCATCTGCAGGTTAAAGAGGTGATTTCTTTTTTTTTCTTTACTCTTTCTGTAATGCGGAGAATCTTCAACAGCAGAGGTAATCTCGTATCCGGAAACGACAGCAATCACGGGAGTTCGAAACTTGCCGAACGACTGCTACAGGATACAAATCCTCTTCCCACCCGGCCGTCTTCAGATTGTAGTACTCACAAACCTCTCCTCAGCAACGGCGGTTTCGTATCCAAACTTAGCACCAATCAATGCGGTGAAAAATTGCAGACGGCGGGCTGACCAGCGCAACGCAGACGACGCCGCCTGCGGCGGCGGCTCGAACACCTCTTGGCCGCTTCCAAACCGCACCACCGCTCAGCACAGACACTCTCGCACGCGCTGTTCCACAACAGCATAATCCGCCGCAGCGCCGTATCCCGCAAAGCCGTCACTCCCGCACGCCTCGAATCACCAAACACAACCCGATCCGCACGCGAAGAGGACGGACGACGACGGTGCATTAGTCAATTCCACCATTTCCAAACAAAGATGGCTGCCCGCCCCGCAGACAGAGCACAAGAAAGAAAGGCGGTTGTAGCAGACGACAGCACGTGCACCGAGGCAGCCGGCCCCCACCGCGACTGATTTTCCCCTTTCCCAGGCCGTCGCCTTTATACCCCCTGAACGTCCTCCTCGCCATCCTTCGATCCCCCTCTCCCGCACATTAAACGCCCCTCGCGCCACCTGCGGCGAAAAGGCGCACACACAAACCCCCCGTACCCATTCTCCTTTCTTCTGCGTTTCTTTCTCGATAGCAGACGCGGGAATGGGAGTTTGGAGACCATTCGAGAATGACGAAGAAAAAATCGAAATTCGGACAAGTACATAAAAAAAATAATAGAACTGGTGAGAGAGGGGGATGAACGACGGAGAACTTGCGAGTAAAGTGACAAAAGGAAGGTAAACAACTGCACAGAATAAAGAAAAGAACAGGAGGAGACTGCCGAAAACTGTAAATAAGAGTGCGAAGACGCTCAAAACTCATCTCTCCCTCCTGCACAAAACAACCCACATACACGAAAAAAGAAGCAAACAGGAAGAACATTGGTAAATACAACAGACGACACACAAGAAAGAAAGGTGGAGCAGACGACCTTTTTCTATATGTATTCATACAGAAAAGGAGATATGTAAGTACCTTTTGCTCCTTACGCAGTGTGGTGAGCAGACGACATTCGAGACGCTTTCCTTTCGGTTCAATGTCTTGCTCGCCGCCTTGTGGGAGTGTTTAACCCTTTTGGTTTTAGCCTTTGTTCTCCTCGTTCCTAAATGTTTTTCTGTCTTTTTTTTTTTTTTTTTTTTTGCTACGCACGCCGCGTATGCACATGGCGTCGTTAACGAACAGGCTACAGGTTTCCGCAAAAAACGTCCCTCTTTTTTTTTCTTTTAGGTTGGGGGAGGGGTGGGGGTTCCCTTTGATATAATTGTTGTGTTCCTGCGAGCGCGTTCGTTGTTTAACCTAGGTAGTAATAAGAAGCATACAACGACGCCAACCTTACGATGGATCCCAGCGGACGCTACGAAACATCCAAGCCAAGCCAATCCAATGCAGCGTTTAGTGTCACTTACGGGAGGGGCGCAGTCACGTGATTCGTTCACAGCACTGGGTTGGCTGGGACGACTCGCGTAGCGTCCGTGGCGCTCCATCGCTAGTAGGTGAAACGGAGCATTGGAGGAAGCTCCATTGTGTTAACACGCGCGCAGGTTGTTGTTCCGGCGGAGCAATTCTACTAAGCAGCAGCGAAGAAACCTGTACCCCGAATTTTATGGCGCACACCTTCCGCCAACACCATATTGAGATATAGTTGCGTGATGAACAAGCCGTTGGGATTGGAGCTCAGTTAACGACACCTGCGAAATCGAGACCTCTTTGTTTTCCTGTTGTTGTTGTTATTGTTGTTTTTCGGCACGGTTAAATACAGAGTACAGTCGCCGTGGAGTTAATAGCTCCACGCGAGGCGCGTCTTTTTCGAGGGGCGCTGACTGGTGGCTTCGCGATAGGGAGATGACGTCAGGCGAGTCCATGCAGATGGACGGGGGAAGCCGTTTCAATTCAAGGAATCATTGTTATCATCCGCCTGCGGAGTGCGTAGTTCGAATGAAAATGGGGATGATTCCGCAAAGTCATCTTTTACTTTCATTCGAGCTACGCTCACCCCCCCCCCCCCCCGCAGATGACAACAACGGTTCCCTTGAATCGAGATGGCTTTCCGTCCCCTCCGCATAGACTCGCCCTGACGTCATCTCTAGTTCTATCGCAACCCACCAGTCAAGCGTTCATCGGAAAGAGACGCGCGCTCGCGTAGACAGAGAGTTTTAGTAGATCGTTCCGATACCCTGATAACGATATTAGAGAGTTTTAGTAGATCGTTCCGATGACTCCGATAACGATACCCGATACTCCGCCGCCGCCTTTGCGCATGCATCGTATCGTTATCGGGGGTATCGTAGAGCATCGGAACGATCTACTAAAACTCCTACCATCCATGCGCCAAAGGTATACTCTGTTTCAGCTTGATGTACCGCAGAAAAGCGTACAAGCGAGCTCATTGCTGTAGGCGACATTTCCGGCGGCACAAGCTCTCGTGCATTAAGGAGCAGCTGCCAACGCTATGAGCTCGCGCTTCTAGCCTTCACTGCGGTACACCATGAGGTGAAACAAAGTATAGAGGCAGAGTATCAGGCTTCGTTATCGGAGTCATCGGAACGATCTACTAAAACTCTCATTAACTCCCGCGGCGACTGTACATCGCAGAAAGCTCAACCTCCGTGAGAATAGAGAGTTTTAGAATAGGGGGCCCCAACGCTTTGGGGAACCCAACGCTTTGGGGTACCCAACGCAACGACACCTCACGCAGCGTGCTTATAGAATAGGGTTTGTGACGACGCAACGCGGCACGCTCGCCTTTTTCGCATGCAGCGCCATTGTGGACAACGAACGAACTTCTTAACAGTGAAAAATTATTAAAACGCAAAACATTTGCGCTGAAACGATACTTTATTGTGGCTTGCGGTACAAATAATAGGGAGGGTAACACCAGTTGGAACGGCACAGCAAGACCCATCTGCCGACCGTCTCTGAATCAGAAGATTTACTTCTCTGGTCACAAGAGAGTGCACGCCCTCAAATACCAGGCTATCATGTGCGCCAATGGAATTATCTGCGAATTCGACGGGCCATTCCCCGGTCACAGGCACGACGCTGGTAAGCGTAGCTTGCTTTTAGCCCATCCTGTAGCTGAAGCAGCACGACAGTTATAAAGAGTTATATAATAGGGGGTCCCAAAGCTTTGGGGCCCCAAAGAAATTGGGGCTTAGCACTGCGCACGCGCAGAACCCAGGGTCTTGGGTTGGCGCGCGCCCCCAACGTGAAATTCGAAAAATAGCGTGGGGCCCCCAAATTGCTTGGGGCCGAATTGCGTCGGCAAACATGGCGGCGCCCTTTCCGCTCGCTTCGGAGCAAATTCGTCATGGTCGCTCCAGCATTAGCCAATTTCATTGCCAATGAATGGTGCAACCGGCTTTCGCTTTGCTTTATCTCGCCCAAGTCGCAAAGAATGAGCGGTGGGCTCGCCCCATTTTAAAGATCGTACCTGATTCTGGCCGTTCCTAAGCCTAAACATACGTCGTAACTGTTGACATGGTAACGTATTGCTACTCCGTGGCTAAAGACTTGTTCACACAGACCCGTTATTTTTTTTCGTTACGTTACGAAAAGTCACCGGGAAATCTGTGCTTCGTATTAAACTGTGCCAGCAGCAGGTCGACCCGGTCGCGGATGGCCCGCGTGGAGAAATTTCTTCCGATTGCTTCGGAGACCCTTTCGGCAATTGAAGTCCATCTCCTGGAATCCTGGAATGGGTTAGTGGCGTACACTTCGCTTAGCACATAAATGTCATCGTCGATCGAGAAGCGAACGCGCGCGGGAGCCTTCTCTTCCGCCATTTTCTTCTGGCCTTGGATCGGCCTCGACTCGTTCGGCCATCCCGCTTCGGGTGTAGCCGAAACAATCCAATCCGTAGCGCTCTAATTTGGCGCTTGTTCTCGTAGTAACATAGAGAGTTGAGCTAGCTGGTACTTAGAAGACATACCTAAAACAGCGCACAAGCACAGGAGGAAGATAACAGAACACAGGAAGGGGTGCTGACTCTTAACTTATGTATTGTGAAAGAAAGAAAAGAGGAAGCTTCAGACATGAAGTAGAACACTGTACATGAAGCCCACGTTGTTGTTTTTCTTTCTTCTTTTTTCTCATCTTTTCTTCGTCGTGACCTTATAATGTCAGTTTTCTCCTTTTCTACTGCAACTTTGTAATGTATCTGTTTTTATTCTTTCTTCTTTTTACCTTGTGGGTGCGCGTGGGCTTCATGTCTGAAGCTTCCTCTTTCTCTTTCTTTCACAATACATAAGTTGGAAGTCAGCGCTCTTTCCTGTGTTCTATTTTCTTCCTCCTGTGCTTGCGCGCTGTTTTAGGTATGGCTCGTTCTCGAATTTTTTGGGCGTTCGTGTGCGCTTTGACCATCTGCAGCCGAAGATTTAGGCCTTCAACTATGCCGAGACTGAGACGAACGCGAGCGCGCATACTCTGCGAGCAGCTGCACTATTTAGATCTGAGCTGGAGCGACTTTGAAGCCTTGAAATACTTGTTTTCAAGCTGCAGGTATCGTGCCACGAACGAAATCCACTCGGAGCCACGGAGTAGCCATACGTTGCCATGTCAACGATTACCGCGTCTCTTTAGGCTTAGGAACGGCCAGACTCGGGGACAATCTTTAAAATGGGGCGAGCCCACCGCTCATTCTTTGTGATTTGAGCGAGATAAAGCAAAGCGAAAGCCGGTTGCACTATTCATTGGCAATGAAATTGGCTAATACTGCAGCGACCATGACGAATTCGCTCCGAAGCGAGTGGCAGAATGTCACTCTAGCCGTTGCGGTAGAACGCGAAATTTTCACAACACGACGTTATCTGGATCAAAAGATAATCGAGAAAACCGAAAGTTTTTCTATGCGCTGATGCCCACTATAAGCTTAATATTGTCAAAATCAAGATCTAACAGTAAAGCATCTTTTCAGTGGAAAAAAAAATTGTGTGCAAAAAAGCAAACGATACCTTCTTCCTTGCTGATAAGCGTTTTGCACTAATATAAATCCAACAAGCGTCCACAATGTCAGTTCTTGTTTTGATGATATTAGGCTTAGGTGGACGTCGGCTCATGGAGAATTTTCGTTTTTCCTCGATTATCTTTTAATCCAAGTAACCTCATGTTCTTAAACTTTGGCGTTCTATCCCAACCGCTAGCGTCACATTCTCACGGAGTTTGAACTTCCTGCGATGCACAGATTATTTACCCGGGCCAAAAAACACGGTCCTGTTTAATTGGAAACCTCCTGTATAATGGGGCAACAGTCACCGACCGATTAAGAAACGCAGGGAGCGCCGAGTCCCGGGCACTTATAAAATAATGTACATAAATACTAAAACCCGAAAGAAAAAAACGAGAAAAAAAAGCGTAGCTTGTTAGCATTTCGTTCGGGCGGACTACACTTTCCGAAGCAGACGATAATGCATCATATTTTGAAACTATCCCTTGCGAAACAGACCATTTTTTTTCTCCTTTTTCAAAGCAGACGAACATTCGGCGCCAGACAAAAATTAAATAAATAAAACACGTTTAACTCTAGACGAAACTTTCGAAACCGATGTAAATAACTGCGACGTTTCGTCGCGGAATACAAGAATTTTCCCTCGAATGTCTATCTCCCTGCAAACCTCAGTCGTTACCCGACGGGCCGAAACCGGACTCCGGCTGACGTCATCGTCCACGTCACAGCAACACTACACCACGCGTCCCGTCACCACGCGTCAGTCATCACAAAGCCAGCGAACCGCGCTTTGTTCTCGGTTAAACGAACACGACGCCGACAAAAAAAAAAAAAATACTCCAAACGCACTTTAAGAAAGAAACAAAAATCGCCACATGCAGTGACGCACAGTGCCGACATTCTCCATGTAAACACACTGAGCTCTTACCAAAACAAAAACACAAACGGACAACAAAAAACGCGAATTTCCTCCTAGAGAAACACACAAATCGCTCTTGTACGCCAGTCAGATTAAAGCCGCCATGCTCCTCCCTAAAGACAACCACGGAAAACGAAATGGCATTATACGCCCCCAAGAATGGAAAATCTCGTTAATACGAACCCCGTTAATAAGGACACCCCGCTAGGTGGCGCAAGCTACCGCCCGTTATAAAGGGTACAACCGCTATTGTCTATCCATCCACTCAACAACATTTCGGCGACTTTCTTTTGTCTTTTTTTTGTGTGTATTTTGAACGATTTACATTACGGACGAATTTGGGTGGAAACTCAAGTGTCCACATTAACCAGACTCCACGTATACTATTCCGGTTTCCGACACCGTGCTACAAAAGCCGCCGACGTACAAAACTCAACACGAGCAACCCCCCCCCCCCCCCCAATCAAAAATAAAAAAACACCTTCCCGGCCCCACGACCATACAGCCCTCCTCTTTCTCATAAAATAAAAATAACAATAATAATAACAGCAGCAATAATAAGAATGTTCCCTACCCCGCCGCGAAAGCCTTCCAAAGCTCCTTTTGTACCCTCATTACAATCTCCCCCACACGCGCGCGGCACAAAATCACACACAGACGAAAAGACAGACTCCCCTCCCCAACCCGGTTTTTATGTAACCCTGACCGCGATATCTGGCTCCGTCTATAAGAACTTTAGAGCGACCCCAACTTTCGGTGACCCCTTCAATCGAAAGCCCCCCCTCCAATCTCAATCCAGTCGGTCGCCTTCCATAGACCGAGGGTCATCGCCACTGAATTTTCGAACGATCGCTGTGACGCCACGGGGGTCAAAGGGGTAATAGAACGCTCCAAACACGGGGGAAAATAAATAACTAAAACAAAAACCAGGAGAGTCTTTGACAGCTGCGCACTGGGTAAACGACAACGAAGATCACTGCTTCTAAAACGTGTGCGCGTGCGTGTGTGTGTATGCTTCTCTCTCCCTTCCATCTGTGCGTGCGTGCGTAATTTGAACATTGTCGTCACCGTGCAGCATTATCATTCTTATAGTTCCTTCATGTCTGCGTAACTACGTTAAAATTCCGCTGCGTGCAAGTGTACATTGCGCTTAGCGTCTGCGTCGCAACCATCGCATATCGTCAGCGTTAGTTTTACTCTTCTAATTAGTCGTCTGCACTGCGCGAATGTGCCAAGTTCCTGTGCGCTTTGATGAACTTTTGGGGAGGTTTCTTGGCCACACGTGTTGTGTAACGTCATAATACGCTAACAAAATACATTTCAAATTCAAGCATATATATGAATCCACGTAGGGTTTCTTTAATACGTATTCTAACATTCATTTATGTGTTTAGACGCTTATCTGGGTTGATTTATTTAGTTTTTCTCCGTTTATTGTTAGCCTACTTCTTTCTTTCTTTTTTTTTTAAGAAAATTAATTTGCAAGACTGAAAGGCTATCGAGTAAGTCGCACTACTAGATCCAATTTCGTCTCATGTGAACGATAACGAGAAGAAAACAATAGTTTTACTTAAAATTTTAAGGGTAAAAAGGAAATCGCATTTTTAATTTTTTATTTTTTTATTTAGAGCATTACTCAAAATTCCGTAAAAACAAAAAATGAATCGACGAAGGAACGCGCGTTGGTTAGATTGCTAGAACTTTATGTAAATTAATAACATAAACCCCTATAACAAACAGGACGAGGCATTTCTCCGGTCATGAAGTCTCGGAGAAGTTCAACCTATGGAGCACATCTGCGGAAAAACTAACCGGAAACCAACCATAAAAGCAGACGCGTTTCAAAACCGCACCCCCACCAGGCCAGGGCTGGGCAGAGATGCTCCAAAAGTACTCGGGAATACAAATACTGAGATGCACGTGTTTTAAGGCCCAAAATACGGATACCAAGATACATTTGCCTTTTATGCAATGGGATATCCCCGAGATACTTCTGCAAAAACCGGCGAAAAAGTATTCCGGAATACAGATACAGATACTTCTACAAATACATGTGTTTCCGAACTGTGCTAGGTGGCGGAGGGTGTGGTTCGTGCCGAATATGAATGGTAATTTATGCTTGTGCTCCTTTTGTGTGCCATTTTATGCTGTTCCCCTTACCTCCGACTGCTTTATTTATCATTATTGCCGCTAAAGAAAACATGTCACCCCCGCTGAACCGCATAGTTCCAGAACGGTAAAGACTGCGTGACATGCTTGACAAAAAGGCGCATCTCAAACTGCCGTATTATACGCCTCCGAGTCACCCATAGTGTAGGAAATTGGAGCAGCAGGACCATACTTTTCTTCCACTCAACCTTTACAGCGTACTCTCTGCTAAATTGGAAAGAGCGGAGGGCTATCGTGAGAGGCTGATTTTGTTACTCTTGCCCAGTAACCTTTTTTAAACCACAGTTTTTTTTTTTTAATGGCGGTGAGTGAGATGGGTTATGTTATCTTAATATTTTTTTCAGGCTCATATTATAAAGTAGGAAGCAACCTGCACCAAACAGATGTTTTAATCTTTAAAATTTATCTTAAAACGGACAATAAATGCAACGAGGTGCCTAAGTCTAACAAAGTACCGCGATACGAGCGATACATCTTAAATGCGTTTCACTACTGAGATACAAATACAGTTTTCAAATGTATCTCAGATACAGAGATACAGATACTCGAAAGCATCTCCAAGATACTATCGTGATATCGCCCAGCCCTGCACCAGGCAGATGTCGGTCGCCAATGATTGAGCACGAAGCACGTGATTGGATCCCGAGTGCTCGCCGAACGCTAACGTAATCTTCGTGTCCAATGAACGATCAGAGCGCGTGCCCGAACAGTCGCCGACTGGGATATTGGCGCAGCAGGCAGCCCCTAGATGACGCGCACTTTTGAAAAGGCTCTATCCGGAACACGAGAGAAAAGTATCCACACTATTCATTTGAAACAAAAACCATGGGTTGATTATTTACCATACAGAAATCGCGAAACTGGCTTAAGCACCAGTATTCCATTTAAAAAAAAAAAAGATATATGCCTCTTTTTTTTTATGTTCCAAGTGTTGCGCTACATTCTGTCAGTTCTTCGCATGCGCCCCTCAAGCTCTACCCAAAAATTTTACCCAAAAAATAAAATTTAAAAAGTTTGCATTTTTTTTTATTTAAAGAAAGTTGAAAACAGGTTTCCCGGTCACGTGCCTCGAAAGCGTGCTGGAAGTCGACAGCTGGTAGATGCTCTTCGAGCCATTGTACGATGTACTTCATTACCAAAACGACAGTGACATCGATAAGCGGTCGTTGCCGGCGTAAACAGAGCCCCAAGTAAACTCCGCTTCTTTCACTCAAAATTTCGACCGGATTCATTCGTGCGAAATCGAAACCCATCCCAACCGCTTAATGTAACATCGCGTTAAGAAACGGGCACAGGCGTTTCTAATCCGCGATCAGAATGTCACATAACGAGCGTCGCCGACTCGAATAACCAGCGTCGCCTCCTGTTACCTTTCCTCCTCGCGCGCCATGCAGCCCTCCTTTCGAGAGACAATAAAAAACGACAGCGGGGCCGGGGGAACACGACAATCCGCGCAAACATACAACAAAATGTCGCTCAGCCTAAAAGAAAGACGGCGCTGGTTTATTTTTATACTTCCAGGGGCCGTTTGGCGTTCCAAACATTTTTGTCTTCCCGTTTTTTTCCTTTTCTTATTTGAGTTCTTATTTGTTAGCCTACATCAGGGGGATGCTCTAATCCTCTTTTCATTCCATTCTTTAAATGTTTTCTGCTTACATGGGAGGGGGGGAAACCAGGCTCTAGACCTTGAGTTATGCCACCACAGAGAACACTTTATGGCAAAACTTCGCTCGGGCTAGATGCGAATGCATTTCCCGTTTGTATTTACTTCTTCCGTGCGACCCCTAAATTTTTTTCTCCGTTTTGTTGATTGTTTCGGGTGTCTTTAAAAAGTTCAACGTTCGAAGACACAGCTCCCTTCTGTTTAAAAAAAATAAAATGAAAATGAAAATAATAAAAAAACAGGTGCAAACAGCGTTTTATCGTTTCTGTACAAAACTTGGCATTTACGTCTTCTTGTAAATATTTGGTAGACTCGAGTGCCTTCGTTTCGAACCACCACGCCGATATAGTTCCGCCGTGAAGCAGTTTCCTTCACGCTATCTGAAAGCCACGGACAGACGGTAGAAGCGCGGCACGCGATAACGCAGCGTCGAAGTCTAATCGAACCTTCCACAACATAGTCAGATTTTACGGGTACAATCGAGATCAGAGCGAGCAAGCGGGGACGCCAGGGGGAGGAGGGGTGGGGGGGGGCACAATTCGGTGTTTTTCGGCGTCAATTTTCGATGTTGGACAACAATCGGTGTTTATCGGCGATTATGTTGAAAAACCTATGGGACTCACGGAAATGGGATTCCTCGGCCTTCGAGGAACATGGGTGCGACCCAAATACTCGGAAAACGTCCCTGTACCGACAATACGAGGAAGCGAGAATGAGGCTCTGGTTCTCGAGAGCAGCAGCAGTTCGGTTAAAGGGGCACTTCAGTGCTTTTCGAGATCCTCGTTTTATGATCATGACTCAATTTACGAGCTCCTAGCATCATAGAAAAACTAAAATTGCAATCATGCGCGGCCAATTTGCGTATTAATAAAAGAAAAGAAAAAAGTGATCCAAGATCCCGACGTTGGCGCAGAACGGCAGATGCCGCTACCTTGCTGGAAATGGTCCAACGACGGGCGGCGCTTGTCAGCTACTCGCGAGCGATGGGTTTGCGCGTGGACGAGCAGGATTGGTCGGCCGCTCGTCCACCGTCGGAACCCATCGCTCGCGAGTGGTTGACAAGCGCCGTCCGTCGTTCGATCATGTTCAGCGAGGTAGCGCCATCTGCCGGTCTGCGTCAAGGGTAAGTGTCGGGATCTTTGATCTCTCCTTTTAATGCGCAAATCCGCCGCAGGAATATCATTTCAGGTTTCTTAGGAAGCTTAGAGCTCGCAGATTGAATGATGACAATAAAACGAGGATCTCAAAATTACCTTCGTGCCCTTTGAAAGTGTGAACCGAAATTTAGATTTCAGAAAAACAATGCAGGAGATGTAGGCGGGACGCAACAATCCCTACAACACTACTCGTAAGGCGATATCTCGAATGGACGGCCGTATTTTGAGAAAAAGAGGTCGAGATTGAACAAGGCCGACAAGGCGCGTGACGTCAAGATACCTAGTTTCTCCTCTCTTCGCTTCGCTCCCTCAAGGCGGCGAAGCAGAAAAGACGCGAGGCCGTTCCCTCTCCTTCTCGGAAAAACATGACGTCAACAAACCTGTCAAATGCGCCTCCTTTTCATGAAAAATACGGTCATCCGTATGAGATATCGCTGTATGAATGATGTTTTGGTGTTTGTAGCATCCCGTTGCACGCTTTTGCCGCGTGTTTTGTGAAATCCAGATTTCGCTTCAGCATCCCTCTAAGACTCTGGTCCTGGTTAACACAAAACAAAACCGATTTCCTGCCCGTGAAGCTTTGGTGTTTCTTATTTAAGGACAGCTCTAATTCAGGTTTTGTTAAGTTATCGCCGATTTTTTTTTTAAGAAGTTGTTTAGTAGGTAGTAAAGGTCCGTTCACACTGTTGCAACCGAGTTCGACCGAAGAGACCAAACCGGTTTTTAAGCCTCTGCGATCTCTTAGGACCAGCTCCGATGCAGCCGAGCTGGTCCTAAGAGATCGCAAGAGGCTTAAAAACCGGTTTGGTCTCTCTCGGTCGAACTCGGTCGCGAGAGTGTGAACGGGCCTTTAATTTACAGGGATTTATTGGTATTGTCGAAAACACGGAACCTTAGCTTCAGTATATCGACAGTGTCGGTACACGATGGGGCGTAGCCAGACCCCACCATCTCAGCATCACCAAGCAGCCAATGACATCCAACCATCGCTCATAAGGAGAATCGTTTACCAGCGGCGAAACAGCTCCCATGCCGCTCAATGAACCACGCTCTGGTGAGAACGAAGGAGACACATGGCGACCTGCCTTTAACCTTTCGCTCATTAGCGAGAGGTTACCAAGCGCTAACAATATCTGAGGACGTACACAGCGTCTTATTATAGCCGCGGTTCCTAGACACAGCCCAATCCCCGAGACGAATCCAAACCAATCCGAGCGCAACGGCTCGGTGGAATCGCGAGCCATAAATTGCGTCACCCAAATGTTACAGTTGCAAGAGAGCGAGCGACCGTAACGGTCGCACACCCCGCCGAGCGTTGGAGGCAGTGCACCTGCGTGGGCACGTCTTCGAAAACAAACAACAACAAAAAAACAGACAGGCACGACACGTGTCTCCGAGTCGAGTCGCTCTTCTTTTACGATCCCCACACAATGTGTCGCGGTTACACACTGTCGCGCGTGCCAGTCGGTAGTCACCTGCCCGCCGTACTTTGTCACAAACCCCCGGGCGACTAACTGCCAGATTGTTGTACACGCTCGGATGACGTCAGGACCTACGTCACCCGCGCGGAGCGCCCGCCCCCTAACGGGCAGTGGCGGAAGTTAGACGCGCCACGCGTTCGATTATGTTTTTAGCGTCCTAGCCCGTCCATGTATGGTCCCCAAGTGGCAACAAATGACGTCATGAGAGCCGGCGCGTCATGGATGGATTGAGGGATGAAAGGGGCTGAACTCTTCTAATCGGGCGGCCGCCTGCGCCACCTAGCCAAAGTATCAACCTCATAAATTGCCAAATCTCCGATTAAAAAAAAAAAGGACAGTATGGTTCAGCCTTTAAAATTCGGAACTAATGGAGCATGGAGACGCTCCAGATCATGATTACCGCTTTCACGTTCAAACTGCTCGTTTTCGTTTTGTTCGTCCTTCCTGGTTTCTGCGTCGACCAATATCCGTGGGCGCAAGCGGGGAAAAAATAGACGACATTTAAACGTTACAAAGGCAATAACGCTCCCGCAATGGACCCTTTCCGGAATTGCGAAAGGACGCATAGATTATGCACAGCCGCCATTAGTTGGCCTCGTCGGTTCCGGGGTGAAGCCCCGTGATTGGTTCCCAGTTCGCGCCGAGTAGTGACGCAGTACACATGTAGAATGCATTTCGATCCGAGTATATGCCACTCCGAATGCTGACGACGCGCTCGCGTCCAATCCCTGCTCAAGGATGTCCATGACCAACTAATGGCGGCCGCACATAATCTATGCATCATTTCGAAATGGGTCCATTCTACCGATTTTTAAAAAGCCAAAAATAAATTAAGATCTGCTCGATAAGGTGGGAACACGTGTGTGAAAAACCAAGCGGAAATCGCACAAATCTTGAAAGATAAAAAAATAGTATTACACCACTAAAAAAAGAGAAGAAAAAATGAACGCCGTTTCATTGAACGCCATTTCATCGAACACCGTTTCATCAAATGGTCACACAAACACACACACACACACACACACACACACACACACAAAAACTGCCTCCAGACATGTTTGATGCACATAGGTATAAAGCAAACAAACTTCGGACAACGCGCTTGAGGCGTGACCGCACATAATTTCGTCGGCGTGTCTCCGGCGAAATACCCGTGTATTTCGTACCATGTACCGCGGCTTTAGCTTCTCGCTTAAAATTGCTTTTCACGAATTCCCTACGGTATTCTTTCTCGGCGCATCTGGAACTGACCAGAACGACAAACTAACGACAACCGTTGGATCGTAACGTCGAAATACGTGCCAGCGGACGGGAACGCGAAATTCGTCATGCAACCATTTCGCGGATGTTGGTGCCTGTAACCGCTACGTCGAATGCAAAGTTGTCGTATATGAATGTGCCAATCGTTCCACTTACCCCACTTCGGACCTTTTCTCGCGACCAAAGAGCAACGGGCCTAGTACCGTGTGCTTTCCTTTATAGGGCGATATGAAGGTCACACAAGTCACCTGAGTGCGACTTCATCGCGTTCCTAGAATAGACCGAACGCACTCTACACATCAGAAAAGCGCTTATTCTGTTGAGAGAGAGAGAAAAAAGAAGAGAAGACAATTAAGAAAGGAAAAAAAAGAGCACGCACGCACAAGTGCTTCGAGAAGTACTTGTGTGTGCTCGTATTTTCCCATCGATTAAAATAACAAAATAACAAAAAGAATTTTGTGGTGACTAAAAAAAAAAAACACTGGGTCTAAAATAAATAAAAAGAAAGTTCCGATTTCAGTGGGAGACGTAGGGCCCGAAAACCGAAGCCTGGCAACCGGGGTCCTAGACAATTTTGTTCGCTTCGAAAGAAAGAAAAGCAACGAAAATCAAAAATGCGACAAAAGGAAAGGAGGATAGCAGAGAGGAGGGAACGGCGAGGCTATTGCGTCACCATGACAACCTCCCCCGCCCCTTCCCTTTCCGCCTCTTTCTCATCCCGCCATTGAAGCGGGAAGGAGCAAAAACGAAACTAAAAGCAGACGGCAAGCACAAAACGCAAAAGCAGACGACGACAATGGCGGAGGTGGGGAAAAAGCAGACGACGGAAATGCAGGAACGAGCGGAAGAGCTCTTCGCAGACGACGAAGGGCCAAAGTCTACAACAAAATGGACTAGGACAGCGCTCCTTGGGTCGTTCTCTTTTCCTTTTTTTTTTCTTCTTTTTCTTTTTCTTGCGGTTGTCGACACACTTCCGGTGGGTTTATATGCATGTTTAAAAAAAAAGAAATACACTCGCCTCCACAATGAAAGATCCCGAGGAAATATCTAGGACAAAATCTCGTCAAGGATGGCTATCGTCCCCCATCCCTCCCTATTTCATCAATTTGCACGTTCACTCTTTGCCCATAAATTTTCACGCAGCACTCAATCTTCAACTTTTGCCCTTGCCGGCCTTACGCAGCAATCACTTCACGGTTCCTGTGCCTTCAACGTTGTGTTTCTGTGTGTGTGTGTTTTTTGTTTTTGTTTTTTTACTTCGCCTACCGGGCTTTTCGAGAGGACATAAACACTCGTTCAGTCATAATGTTGGAACTCTGAAAACTCGCTGGAAAGTCGGGATCGCGGATCGTTTGATAGCTGGCGATACTATACGGCCCTCAGATAAATTTCCTTACTGGTGCCCTAATCTGGACACTTGGCGAAAAAGCAGGCGAGAATTCCGGCGGCCGTGATTGGCCAACGTCGAATTTGACCTTGGCGCCGGCCAATCATAGCCGCCGGATTTCTCGCCGATTTGTTTCGCCAAGTGTCCAGAATAGGTCTAAAAACTTTGGCAGTTTCTGTCCTGGTAAATTTTGCAACCACAAGCGGCGCTGACGCAAGTAGTAAGCAAACAAAAAGAAAACAAAATTTAAATAAAGAAAACATTTAAGCAGATGTAGCATTCTACACCTGACGCTTCAATTCTTCTGAAACTATACAACGCCTCGGTCGCAAGAATAGACGGCGCTTCCAGTCGTCCACCTTTTCGACGGGTCCGTAGGATTTTTGTAGAACGAGCAGACGCATCCAACGACTTCCTCCACTGTGACTTGTCCGAACCCACGTTCATCTCTGTTAGGTTCTTTGAGCGATCTGATTGGTTGACTCCTAAAGTCGCCAGCGCCCTCCTCTGGTGCTTCGATTTGTCCCTAGGCAAGACTTCTCCGCAACGTGACGAAAAGATTCCAGACCCAATAATCTAAGGACCGTGGCGATACGCGCGAGTCTTGAAAAATATATTGTAACTTTTTCAATAGACCATTTGCAGTATTCCCAAGCGCCCCGGCCCGCACTCAAGGAATCATGGGAACGGTGTTCCTTCAGCTCCCTAGTGATTACTAATTTTCGACAAACTTCATTGTTACACGATTTTTGAACGTAATTCGACGTCACCCTGAACAAGCGCCTGATATACCCAATGACCTGTCATATCGCTTTTAAAATTTCTCCTCAATGTCAGCGTGTTTGATACTGCGCATGCGATCCACCTTTCAACCTGGCTGAGCTGCAGAAATCTCTTACAATATTATCATTCTCGTGATTGTTGTTTGAGCAGGAATCGCTTAAAAAGCCGATAATTCACAAAAACAAAAACCAGGATTTAGCTCGGAGTCCGCGAGGCTGTTTATAGCATTTTTAGCGTTTCTAACTTAAAGGGGCGATGCAACGATTTTTGTATTTTACGCAAAGACCGCTTAGAACGGATCCCTGACGTTAATGACCTGTGAAATACCCGTTCGTTTTTCACCACACGTAATCGAAGTCGCAGAAAAAAATAAAGAAAAACGAGCAGAGTTCACCTTCTCAACTCGCAACCAGAACAAGCGGCCACGTGATCTGGAGCCGATTATATGCCGCCAATGTTGATCATAGCCACGCGCTGGGGTTGGCAAGGCACAGGACACGCGCTGAGTTCCAGACATTGTTATGGTTCGGCTGTTGTCGTCATTGCAGCGATTGGACACAGGACACTACCCGAATGCTTCTCGAGCTAGTAATTATCACGAGCCCAAATCGAGTGTCCACGCCATGCTCGGGTCCAATCTATGAGCCGCATTCAAATATCGTCACTGGGCGGTACTGCTACCGCCCAGCGACGTCATCAGGTTTTGTCAAGGAGAGATTGAAAGAAAACACTCGGTTTTGTCCTTGAAATTACAGCGCAGCAAAGGAGTTTCTTGGCCAGTGGCGTTGCGTGCGAGTATCCTTGAGTCCCACTAGTGCCAGTAAGCTCGTGTAAAGTGAAAACCATTCCAATTCAGTATCGTTGCACTGCCCCTTTAATATCAGCATGATAATAATGTAAGAGATTTCTGCAGCCCATCCAGGTTGAAGGGTGGACATCATGCACGGTATCATAAACACTGACATTGAGGAGAAATTTTAAAAGTGATATGACAGGTCATTGGGTGTATCAGGCGCTTGTTCAGGGTGACTCCGAATTATGCTCAAAACCTATGTAACCAAGGATAGGGTCGAAATTACCGATCACTAAGGAGCTGAAGGTACACCGTTCCCATGATTCTTTTAGCGTGAGCCGGGGCACTTGGGGGATACAGCAAATGGTCTTTTGAAAATTGTACTCTTGCAGTTTAAGGCCGACCTGCAGAATCGTCTTCTGCCGGGAAGAAAATCGGTTTCCAGTTCCCTTCTCGCCCCTCCCTCTCACACTTATCTCCCCTCCTATCCCCACAGGAGCTAATCTTTGAGCTATTTATTCCCTGCAGAAGGGAGGGTCTCCTTCTCACTCGAATAGAAAGGAAGAATTGAAGGAAATTTCCTCCTTTCCGGCTGCGCGTCGGCCTTCAATGACATATTTGCTTAAACAACTACTTGCGTACACGCTTTTTTTTTTAATTTCTAGTTTGACCGTTGTATTTCATTGTTGCTGTTACTTTCAGTAGAGCCTCCGTGTCTTCAAATAAATTAAATGAAAAGGAACACAGAAATGTAGGGAGGTTGGAGCTTTCATATAGTAGTCGATTGCGAATATTTGAGTATGTCTTTATCGACCATTAATGCGGGCATTTACCGATCGAAATGGGGACCCGTAAAAAAAACTCACTTTATACTTTTTTTTATGCATTTGGTGACGTTACGGTTGCCATTGGTGCTCCTCGTCCTCGGCAACACAAGCCTCGATCCACCCTACTAAATACGTATAAATGCAGAAGATATATTATAGAAGGTTCAAAAGCCGCACGAACAACACAGAACAACACGCATAAGCACCTAACCTACGCATCGTTCCAGACACACGCGCACATGATCAGTAGACGATCGACGTTCGAAGCCGTACACAGTCCGAGCAGATCATATCTCGTGTTGCAGAGGCAACGGTTATACCGGGACGAAATAATGCAAAGCGCACTAATGGCCTCATCAGGCGGCACATTACGACCTTCCACTTTCCTACCGTCATTAAAGACGCCAGGAAGACCCCGCAGGAAACGAATGAAGAAAAGCGTATAACTCTAGTCTAAAGGGGGAAAAAAAAGAAAACGAAACCGAGAATAACAGACGACAAGGAAATGAACGGACGAAACAGGAGAGCACAGCCTACATGTATGCCGGGTGTCACGTGATCACGACCGAAACGACCAAAAAATCCCCCTCTCTCTTCCGTAATAACGAACTTCATTAATAACTTCGTTCACGGCATCGTTCCAGCCGCTCCTGATACTATTATTTTTTTTCCTCTCACAAGCTAATGAAAATCTAACAATGCAGAAAAGGAGACAAGACAACGAAAGGCGCCATATATGAGAAACGTGTTAGAGACGCCATACTGGTTTATCGAAGAAGCGGAAGGGAAAGCCCTAGAAAAAAAATGAGAAAAAAGATCGCTACGTACGCAATAAAGACGGAGAGATTAAGCAGCGCAAGTACGTATATATAAGAGCAGGTAGCGCAGTTCGTCGAACTTTCTCGCCGCTTTCCGTACGACGCCGTCTGCTAAAGAAGCGGAGCCTCCCGGACGATCGGCCACCAAGCGTGCATTAATTCCGGGAGGAGGAAGGGGATCCCGTCTCGGGTTCTGCCGTCGTCCCCCGCTCCCGCACAGCCTGCGTTATGAGGACAATAAAAAGTCGTCTCACGTACGGTACTCACAACGTTTTGCTTTTTTTATGCGATAGTCAGCCCAATTGTTTTGTTTTTTTTTAGGCGTTAAAATTTTGTTGTTTTTGTTTCGCTTCCGGTTGTCGTCTGTTAGCGACGCGATGCATACGGTAAATCAGACGATGAATGTTTATACGGCCAGGTCGGACTGCTTCTCCGAGCTATATCGAGACTGGTTCACGTGGGACGTTGCCAATAGACCGATCTAACCAGCCAGTATGGCTACGGTGCCTCGAACCCATCTCCGACTGGTGTATGTATACAGCATTTAAAAGATGTGGTCCCTCGACATCCGCAAGGTGACGTCATGAAACTGTCGCGCTGCCGCCGCCCGCGATCCTGGCGGTGGTGGAACGGCAACGGCTCTGGTAGACGCCTGTCCTGTTCCATGTCGCTCTGCAGTTTGATAGCCCACGGAAGTTCCAGCAGCCAGAAGTTGGGACGCCGCGACAAAAGCGACACTCGCGTTCGCTCGTGCACTTTTTTCGGGAACATCCAACGCCACGATACTCAGATTCCTGTGACATGCACCTTATCGCCACATCGGAACCCCCCCCCCCCCCCCACCAAAAACAAACAAACGTGATGATGACTTTTTTTTTTGCCCATTTTGGCGCTTAAAACTACGGGTGCCAGTCATCTGTAGCTTTGCCTGAAATCGCAAGAGACGCTTTCCCGTTCTCCAGAAATGTTAAAAGAGTCCACGACAAAGAAAACGGATACCGCCCGACCTTTCTAACACCGTGTCTAGACCTCAGGATGTCGCAATTTCAAATAGCAACTACCGCCAGCTGAGCATGCGCGTCACGAAAATGGCGGCGCACGCAAGATAATCGGGCAATTGAGCGCCGATACTCTAAGCTTTGCTTAGGGGCTCTAACCACCACCACCGCCGCAACGATTTGCTGCTAGGTGATGCCACATCGTGTAGAATCACGAACAAATCGATGCGGCCGGTACGTGGGACCGTGAGCCAGACATTTTTGTCGAGCAGAAGATACACAAAACCGCGACTGACATTGCGAAACACAATAAGTGTTTAAAAGCACAATCAAAAGAAGGCGTATAAAAAAAATTTTAATAAAAAGGTGCGCTCACTTTGGCCTTGCCTTACTACACGCAATCTGTGAAAGATCGTAAAAAAAAAAGAAAAAAAAACCCCGCAAGTTCGTCCACCCTACGACGCTAGAGAGCGCGTAAAGACAACGAAACGAAAAGCAGACGACATCCGGTAATGCAGATGGTTTTCTTCTTTCTCGATGAACGTGTGTACGCGTAGTAAAGAGACACGACGAGTCAACGTCCGAACCCGAACAACGCTCGCAACGGTTTCCCGTAAACACGTTTCGCGTTCACCGTACGCTGCACAGGAATGCGACGGAGAAACGCCGTTTACAGAAAAACGTCGTACGTGTCTTTCCCGCGAGGCTGTTGCACCGCGGAGCACCGACTCATATGTCTGACACGCCACGCCGGGGCATTGGCTGTACAACTGCACGCGCTGTAATGACCACCCCCCCCCCCCCCCCCCCCACACACACACACACAAAAAAAGGAAACGATGTATTGCACACGGGCATTAGCTCCTGCGGGCTAACGCCCGGTGTTAGGAAAGCCGTGAGTTGGCTCATACGGGATCCGGTCAAAATGGTCCCGGTCAAAATGGTCCCGGTCAAAATGGTCCCGGACAAAATGGTCCCGGACAAAATGGTCCCGGTCAGAATGGTCCCAACTGCCAACCCGGACAAAATGGTCCCAGCGTGGCATTATTTATTTGCTGTTTGCAGACTTTTTTGTATTTTCTACTCTTGATGGATATTAGCAGCGGCTTGTAACTCTGTGCACACAGTACGTGCAAGGGCTCCGTCCCTTGAACGACTTTTGAGGGGTGTGGGTCATATGAATACATTTTCGTATTAGGCCTTCGCTTCAGCAGCGTCGACTTCTTGTCTCTTAAGTGGTCTATGTAATAGATACGCTCATAATTGCGAAACCAATTTTTGATTTTTTTAATATACAATGTTCAGACAGAGCGATGCTGTTTCTGAAAAATAGAACACGGTGGTACGACAGGTTCATTTAAAAAAACCACGTCAAGAACCTGTAGTACGTGTATGATAATAATTTTCTTTCCGAATATCGTTTTGAAGCTCGACAGCGCTAATTTGAAAACAGGTTCTAGCGATAGAAATATATTGATTACACACGTGGAATATATCGGTAGAAATCAAGAACCTTTGAGAAATAGAGCTACATGGTATAGATAGAAGGGATTTAAAATTTGTTTCAAATGATTATAATGAAAATGTTGATATTATCCTTGAACGTGTGTCAAAATAAAAGTACCAAACCATTTTGTCCCATTAAGAGCGCTCAAAGTATTGATAAATTCCCCTGGGACCATTTTGTCCGCGACCATTTTGACCGGGACCATTTTGTCCTACACCCGGCTCATACGCAACAGACGTTTTTCGAAAGTCACGTAAAACTAAAAACACGGTCGTGTGAACCTGTATAGTACATGGTACAAAGACCGTCTGTAAACAAGTTCGAAGCAAACAGGCACCGAACGCACTTGAGGCGTCGTGTCCGCAGCAGTGTTGTACGGAACGGCGTTCCAAGAAACGGCGTTCCTTTTAGAAGGAACGCCGCCGTTCCATTTTGCATCGGTGGAACTGGAACGGAAACGCGTTACATTTTTACTAAAACAAAAAAAAAAAGGAACGGCGTTCCTTTTTCTTTTTGGTTTGTTTAGTGGGGTAATTTTTATTTTATTTCAAAGAAGGAAATTATAAAAGTATATAAGCATTGTCTTTACGAAGAGAACAATCTCGTTTTCTTTTTGGTTACTTAGGGTTTATTTTGTGTGGTCCTCGTTTGGTAACAGTCGGGTGCAGGAGAGCTAGCGGACATCGATGCTTTTTTCAGTGCCCTAGACTGCGGTATAAAAAGCAAAACTTTTAGTCGAAGGAAAAGACAGAAAGAAAGAAGTTTCAAACTCTGCCACTTTCTTTGCTTCCACGAATCATCATACACCCAGAAATCTAAGGCCGACTACAGCCATCCCTCAACTTCCACAAAAATACCTCCAGTAACAACAAAAGAACGGGTTGATACCGAACACACCCTTGTATCCCGAACATTGGTCACTTAAAAGATACACACAGTTAAGCTTTATTCCTTCTCCCCTTCTCCCTGACCTTCAAACTGAACAACGAATTCAACCTTCACGAAGAAGGACTTGTAGTTTTCAAGACTGACCTTCCAAAAGCTATACCCTCTTCTTCACTTGCTCGTCTTGCGGACAGCAACATCGAGAAGCAACTGTTGTTAAGTTCGAACAAGAGACCTTGTTAGGTTGAAACGTGTGAGGTTGTTGTAAAAAGCTCGTGCAATGTGAAGTAACAGTATATTTTACTCGTCTGAATAGCCCATCACCAACATGAATATGGTTAAAAGCTGAAATTTTTGAAGGTGAATATATCAACAAACGAAACCCTGTATCCGCTTGTTTTCTTCTCCTGCTGCCCTTCCATCACGGCATTCAAATTCGTATACCCCCAATTGATGGGATAGATAAAAGAAGAAAAAAGAAGAAAACTTTCCGATCAAATTAAATATGGTAATCATCAAAATGCAAATGTAACGTACGTGTAACGATACGCTCCATTTTTTTAAAACTGTAACGGAAACGAGTTCTATTTTCCCATATGGAACTTGTAACGGGAACGTGTTCCAAAAATTAGAAGGAACGAGGAACGATCTTTCGTTCCTTTTTTTTTTTTAGGAACGTGTGCAACACTGGTCCGCAGACGCGTTCCGTCCTTGTGTCTGCGGCTAACACCAAGAAGCGTCACAGCGGCTTTAGACAGCGGAGAAGTTGTAAAACTACAGGGGGCGTGGCTTATTCGAGTTGACGCTCCTTGCTCTTCCATTGGTCCGTCGGCGTTCTTGCCGGCTAATGCGGCAGTCTCATTGGTCGCGCGGAGAGATAACGAGATGCAGGGGAGTCGCCGTGCCCTAGCGAGCGTCGACGTGTCGGCGTGACAGCTGACTAGCGCGAGTCTCTCTCTGACCAGCTCTGACTCGGCAAGGCGACGCTGGCCTATCTCGAACATTCGGCCTGGTATGGTCGAGCCTCGAACACTCGGGAGGCTGACTAGGCAACGTCATGTGGGAGATCCTTATTTACACTATATCTCGAGCGTCGATACCTCGGGGCAGAGCCGTACATTCTAAGAAATACCTGTGCGTCTACTTACCCGCAAAACACTAAAAGAGCCAATCATTGTGACCTAGGAATTCAGCTCAGCGAATGATGAGGTGGAACATCTGTTTAGACCTCACATTTAAGTCTGCGCTGTGGCATTACGCAATGCAAGCATGACGCTTTGCATTGCGTAATGCCACAGCGCAGACTTCATTTTTAGATCTACACAGATGTTCCGCCTCATCATTCGATGAGTTGATTTCCTAGATAGCGGACATTGGCTCTTTAAATGTTTTTCATTTAAGTCGACGCGCAGGCATTTCTTAGAGTGTATATGTAGAGAGTATGGCCACTCATTAGGAAGTATAGGAGACAAATGAGGAGGCGCCATTATCCGAAAGCGTGCTGGGCGTGTTGCAGGGCGTCTTTACAAATTCGAATGTGGCCTACCATGGAGCCGGACATAATGCCCTGGCGGAGGCCGCGAGAAAAGAAATTAATAAGTGCGTCGGAGTAACTCTCGGTGACTGAAAATATGGTGCACGTGCTGTTTCAATCGCGGTCATCCAAAACCATGGTGGAAGAGTGCGACTATCTGCCGTCCGAGCGGTCATACACTGTCCGAGCAAAACAGAGTTCGAGCGCCACATTCGTTTCTTACATTTTTCTGCGTGATCATAATCGGAACGTCACGTGCACCCTATTTTCAACCATGAAGTGTTACTACATTTAACTCTTACGCGCGCATTAAAACCATAAAGCTATGCTTAAAACTGTTTCTCGCTACCACCGCTAGGGGATTCTTTTCGGCTTCTGGTTGGTCAAGAGAGCATGCCAAGCCCTCTTTCCGCGTCTGCAGGTGCGTGCCCTGGCTCCGCCCGCGCCTCCCATTGACCAAACTCTCTCTATACACGGCTCTGCCTCCGGGCTAAGAACAAACACGAATCTTCTCGAAGTATGGAGAAACGGTCCGCTCACGGCCGTGCACGCGGCACTATGAAGCTATTTTTTTTTTTTAAGCAACTGTATGCGGTTACGGAACAGCACGTTTCGCACTTGCAGTACGTGTGCCCTTTCGCGACTCCAGAAAAATGGGTTCGCCTTTATCCAGTCGAACCTTTAGCATCACGAGCGTCGGGAAACGTCGGGCATCCAAAAAGTACAACTTCTGCCCCATAGGGTCGTCGTTTTCACGTGCGTCAAGGCAGTAGCACTTTCGCAACCTTATCGTCGTGTGTGGCGCTTTCGTAACCCTATTCATCGCCACACATGCTGTCGACAGATTCCTAGAAGTTCCCAAGATGACGTGTAATGCTTAACCGACACAGCGAGCATGCAACTACAATACACAATACATTTTATTACGTTTTTTTGTTATTTTACTGTTTAATTCTCACATAAGCCAAAGAAGCATGTGCGTGGGACACGGAGGTAGCGGTAGAGCAGGGAAAACAAATAAGCAAAGGCCTTATGAGTGTTCAACAAAATAAACGAGTAACTTTGCACGCAGCGCACGACGTTCTGGCGACTCGCGGTCGCGTATCGCAACGTAAGGCGAGAAAACTTGGTCGAAATGGGCCCTGGAACATCCGAAAACGAATTAAACGCGTCCTGTGGCAGGCCGATACATAAAGCGTACATTTAGCCTCCAAAGGTGTGGCCCACATTCTCCGCTAGATGCCATTTTTTACGCCGAAAAAGCCCAACTGGGACGCGTCGGAAGTCCAGACCGCAATGTATACAGTGTGGCCGTAAAGAATAACAGATTTGGCACACCGTAAAATTCGAATTCCAAACCTACATACCTTAAATTGGGCACGCGAACATAGTTTTGCCAAAATGTTATGTCTATTTTTTTTTTAAGCTTAATTTTTGAGGAATATTAAGAGTAGAACAAAATCAGAGGTCGAGTATTTTTTGTGTCCTATTCCAGCCTGATTGTCGTCTGCACACTGGTTTATGAGCTCGGTATCCGGGTGGCTCGCTAAACTCAGAAACGCTGAAAACCAATAGCAGGGGCTGGCGATGAGCGAGATAATCGCGATAATTAATACTTGTAACGAAATATATGGACAATGACCACCTGGGCAGGAAATGCACGGCCGCCGTTTTTGCTCCATCTTTACTATTTCACCACCTGTGACATATGAGCTCTGGAAAAAAAAAAACAGACATAAAACTTCTTGCGAAACTACGTTCGTGTGCCCAATTTCAGTATGTGCGTTTGGAATTCGAATGTTCTAAGGCGCGCCGAATGTGTTAGTCTTTACGGCCGCACCCACCGTGACGTCACACCGCACGTCATCCAGCAAAAAAAAAAATCTCCAAAGACGTCAAAGAGATTCAAGACTATAAAGAGGGCCTCCAAAGGGCTATCAAAAGACTGAAAAATATTGACGAAGGACATGATCGACCGTAAGATACCTTCCGGAAGCCATTAAAATTCTCCTAAAGATAATAAAAAAAGACGATTATGACTTAAAATATGACCAAACAGACAGACGTGACGCTATCCCCCTTTTTTCTCGAGAAAAAGATACACCGAGCCCAGACATCCAACAGTCATGTGACAGACGAGGAGGTCCATCGAGTCAAGAGATCCCACATGGGCCAAAAGATCCAATATGAGTCAACAGGTCCAACGAGCCAAGTTTTTGACTCGTTGGACCTCTTGACTCAAAATCAGCCATCACGCCACCAGACTCCCCCCCCCTTTTTCCTCCTTCTAGAGCGTGACGAAGTCGCTTCGTATCGTACTTTTGACCCACGTGATCTTAATTTTTTGCACTTCATCATCTCTGCCAGCACCAATTACAACGAGGAAATGGCCCAAACCGGCCGTGCAAAGTGCACCCTACTAATCGAAGCACCGAACGTTGGTAATACGCGGCAGCTGATGTGTTAGAACTTTTAACTACACCAACCCACGTCGAAGCCACGCGTCAAACCGATCATTACGCCGTAGTAACAATGAGAATTTAAAAAGAAAAGAAAAAATAACAATATTATAACGAACCCAACCGGCTAAGGACACCCATGGCGACGCATAATTACGTCATGTATACTCCTCGCATTCCCCCGCTCAAATAAATGAATGAATAAGAAAAAAAGAAAAGAAGATATATGACGCAAAACACAACACAAAGTACCTCTAGTTTATTACGCACGCAGAAAAAAAAAGAGTAAAAAAATCCAGTCCAGGCAGCTGTTTGGTGCAAATAGCGCCGGCTGTCCGCCTATCCCTCAAAAAATTCTGGTTGTTTGCTCTTTTTATTTCTTTTTCCCTACGCAGCCATTAACATTATGCGGTTGTTTTACTCTACCCGTTAATCCACTTTCTTTCTTTTTTTTTTTCGTTCGCTTCAAGCGATTTTTTTGGTAGCAGGGTGGAGCAGCGCAAGTCGTAACAAAACCTCGCGCTATCCATTTTACTTGACAATAACTTTTTTTTCTGCGATGTCTTTTTTTTTTTTTAACGTCGCATCAAACAGCTGTTTAAAATCAACCGGAGAAAAACATATGCGAGCGGAGACAAACTATAATCGTTGTCACATCGAGAGAAAAGGAAGTTTCACGCATCATTCCTGCGCCACGCGATGTAGTTCTTATTTGGCAGTCGAAGCAAGGAACGATGCTCTTGGCGTTTGAAACGCGGCATACGTCTTGATGAAATAACGTAAATCTAATCTAAGATGCACCTCCATACATCTACACATACACCTACATCGATCTACACACATGAACAAGGAAATTGGCAACTCCACACGAGGAGCCGGACTACTTTCACTCCGGTTGTCGAGGTGAATACGAGGTGTGTAGACGGTTTATGCGGTGCAGTCTACCTAAACAGTCGCACTGATTGAGGTACTCTAAGCCAGGGTCTCAAACACGTATCGCGGCCCGCGGGCCGCGTTTACGGCCCGCGCGCGACTCTCTGGGACGCGGCCCGTTACATGGGCAGTGAATTATAGTTGCATATCGTCGATTCACTGCCGCTCGAAAAGAAGCTCTACTCATATAACGAACGTTCATGCAGATTTCGCGCTATTTTCTTTTCTTTTGGACGGAGAATTGCTTCGTCGAAATATTTGCTTCTCAGTCCTTTCCCGATTAAGACCGTTGGAACGACAACACGACTAATGGCTACAAGTGCGAGCGCCATTTGCTCAAGAAGCCACCCCGGCTGCATGAACTCTCGCACGGCTGGAGCGACTGCCAAAGGCAAAGCTACGAGCTCGGGCTTCAAAGGCGAGTATTTTATTACACTGCTGCTACAAAATCGTCAGGAAAGCAAAAACTGCCGTATGAAGAGACGTAATTTTTCATGCCTGTTGAGCGAAGTAAATGGTGCAACTATGGCAAGGACAATGCGCTTTTGACACGTTGGCGTTTTAAACTTTGGTATCACATCAGGTGTGGGCCCAATATAGTTGTTACTGCCAGAACAGCGAGCATACAAAAAGCAAAGAGCACGAGGTCGCTTCTCTAAAAATCTCTTGTCGTTGGGAGAGTCGGCTGCTTTACGGCGTGAAACACCCTTGCTCATTTTTCTGCCCCGAAACAAAAATAAACTCAAACGAATAAAGAAATAAGTGTTATGAGGTGGTCGAAGAACCAATTCTGATCCGGCATTGACGGACGGAAGTGACGGGGCCCGATGAAATAGTTTGACGACCGCCAATGT
Organism: Ixodes ricinus; assembly: GCA_037355805.1. NCBI lineage: Eukaryota > Metazoa > Arthropoda > Arachnida > Ixodida > Ixodidae > Ixodes > Ixodes ricinus. The sequence goes on along the minus strand of JAZHYW010011275.1, from coordinate 26,152 downwards.
GAAACCGCTTTATAAGTCACCAAATGGCAGTGAATTAAAAAAAAAAAAAGTCTATTCTAGGTTGTGTTCGCACGTAACCGCTTACGACGCTCAAATTCCCTGGAACAAAAACATTGACGCTTCAATATTCGCGAGGGTAAACCACCGCTCCGGAAACAACACCTATAAACCACCACTCGGAAACAACACTTAAAGGAACACTGACACGGTATTTAGGCTCGCCAAGGTTTTTATTTGTACATGACATATGAGAGCCCAACTACTCAGAACACAATCTGCGGCTCAAAGTTCGTTTTCTTTCCGACCGAAAACCGCCGATCGAGAACTGGCCCGTTTGAGTCGCGCTCACTCCCTTCTCCGTGGTCACGTGCCGTTTTTTATGGTTTATACAAAGATAATCAAAGTCGTGGGTCATCGAAGGCACACACTCAATACTAAAAATAGACAAAAAATATGATACCCATTTTTGTAGCTTCTAAAAAAGTGGAAATACAGTGATTAAAAAAAAAAGCAAGAGACGGTTTGGGTTAGTTTGTAAACAGCAAAAAAGGGTCCATAAGATGCCGGAGCAAGATGAAAGGATAAGAGTTTAAACGTTCGTGTCGACGGCAAGAACACCGACAACGGAATCTCGACATTAGTAAAACCGAAATCTCTGGCCGCTTCTCTTTGATATCTTCAATACACGTGTACATTAAGAATAAAGAAAAAAAGGAAAAGAGGAAGAGGGGGTCTTTGAGCGCCGAACACGATTCGAAATATATAAATAAAAAAAAAAAAAAGATTACGCGTTAGGTATTACAGCATCTATTGTCCGTGAACAAAGGAGCAGCCGATGCCAGAGATACAGCCAACTAATGACGTCATACATTCGACTCAGCCTACACAGTAAGCTACATCCCGTTTGACCTTACGACGCACCTCGGCGCACGCTAGGAGCGATTTCCAGCCGATCCAGCGCCATGAACCCGTCACGTGACCCCAACGCGCCCGTCGCTCCGTCCCCTCCCCCAAGGACCACGTGACACTCACGCGGCATGGGATTGGCTCCAGCTAGCCCGTAGCGCTTTCCGCAGATCACCGTAAGGTGACTCGCGTAACCGGCGAGGGTATAACCCCAGGGTGCCCCAGGGCATTGCCGGACCTTCCCCGAACAATAAAAGCTACGTAACTGTCGCGACTCCCCGCAGCGAGCTCGGCGGCCGCCACGGAAGCCGGTTTCAAAACCGAAACCTAAAATGGACAGGAAAAAAAAAAAAAGAAGGCATCGCAGACGACGGTTGGTGAAAGTAGCATAATCCGGGTAGCGAAAGCACGATCGGCTCTTCTTTCCTTATTTGGATTTTTCATCTTCTTGCGCTCTCCGGGCTTGTACATTAAAACAATTCGGCGTTCCCTAGATCCCGAGTCACGAAGGAAGTGCTCTTTATTTACCTTTCGCGTTCGCAACGCGAAGCTAGCGCGGACTCGGAGGAACTCATTTCAAAGTCTGAAAAGGGGCGCGCAGAAGAGTCGCCATGTTGGAGAGAGGACGGGCAGCCAAAAAAGCAGACGACCGGGAAAAAGAATATAGATATACCTCGACAAGAATGAAAGAACCCTGCTCTTTGCATTCCTTCGATGAGAAAGCAGGGTCATTTGGGGGCCGAGGCAACCTAGCAGGATGATGATGATATTGCTTATTTACATGAAATTTACTTCCGAGCATAATAGACCCTTTTCAAAAGTGCGCGCCATCTAGGAGCTGCTGTGCAAATTTTCCGCGTCCGCCACCGTTTGGGCACGTACCCGAGCATGGATTGGACACAAATATGACGTCAGCGCTCGGCGAAGACTCGGATCCAATCACACGCTTCCAGCCCAAGAAATAGCGACCGCCAACATTGCTTGATCGGGCTTCGAAAAAGTCTACCACCGCTTAGGCCGGCTTTAGAAAACACAGCTTTTACCCAACCGCGCGTCTCGACATCGTAACAGACATGTACACGCCCTCCCCCCTTTTTCTTTTTTTCTCCAGAAAAAAAAAAGTTACTAAATACTGTTAATCGTTACTCGTTCAAAAAGTAACTAAACACGTTAATCAATACCAATTCTAAAAAAAAAAAAAAGAAACACGTTATTTTACTTTGAAAGTAACGAGTGGGTTTTCTCGTTTCTTTTCGGGGGTCTAGGACATTTCGGTGTAGGACTTTTCGGTGCACGGACATTTCGGTGTACGGACTTTTCCGTGCACGGACATTTCAATGACGGACTGCTCGTTCCTTTTCTAAAAAAAGTAACTTAATAGCTTACTCGTTACCGAAAAAAAGTAACTATAGGTAAAAGTAACACGTCACTAGTAACGCGTAAAGTACATGTCTGCATCGCAACAGTCGCAACCGCTGAAGCGCGATTCGCCATCATCATCATCCTTAAACTGGTAATCTTCTGGCACTATATCGACCGTTCCAATAATCGCTCCCTAAACGCCGCCATCTTTGTCTACTGGGCTGTGTGCACCGCGTTCTGGGAGTGCGCAGCACCCTCTTCTGCGGTACGTCAGACGCCGCGCATACGTCGTCGGTCCTATGACTCAGCATTTTTCGCCCGGGTGACAAACGCTGGAAAGGTGGACAGACACAAATGTACGCGTTAATAACGCGCTTTGTAGCACCTTTAGTGTCGGGAATTCTATAGCAGATCTCCCAGAAATCATTGAGCAGCGAAAACGATCGATCCACAGCAAACCAATGCCCTCGTCGTAAAGACGCTGTCTGTTTCCTGTCGTTCTCATGTCACGTGGGTTCCGTATCTGCTATGCGGGACGAATAAATAATAAAAACATATCAACGTGGAATATGCGAGAAAATATAGGTGAGGCAAAGCAAGAATGAGTGACAACCACGCATTTTGGTAAACACCTTCCAGCGGCGTGGAGAGATCGAAACGATGCTTTGCCGCATACCGGAAATGACGACATTCAAGATGGCTGCGCCCTTGTGGAAAAGGTGCACGCCGTGGGTATGGAGAAATCAAACGAAAAACGCGTGTGTTAGGAATCTAACACGGGGTTCTAAAAACGGCTCGTGCGATTCTTTTTATTTATTTATTTTCTAACGAAACCGAGCGACAAGGCGTCACATTGTTTTCTGGGATCGCTCGTGACAGATGTATGGAGCGTTGAAAAACACTAAATAACTACTACATTTTTTTCTCTCTCTCTCTTCCTTCGGCTGACTGCTGCGCATGCGCGCGCTGTTTACCACCTGACGAATGATTGCGGCAAGTGTTTTATCGACAACAGGAAGCTATATTTATGTCTACCATTTACCAAACTCCCGAGCATTGCAGCCTGTGGACTGGCTGTCCGTAATTTGTCTTCAAATGAGTTCCACGCATTTGCCGACGGGTGGCGCGCACGGTCTTCGTACGGAAAACGAGGGCTCTTGTGACGGAAAATTATCACCGTGGGTACTTTCAACGCGAAGCGGCAATTTGTTTCACAGTGCTCTACAGCTAAAACTCCGTACCCTCGAGGACAGAAAAAAAATGCGCTGGTTAAATATTAAAAATATGAGGCACAATACCTGCATTACGACTAAAGTTTGGAGCGTGATTACTGAAGAATGCTTGCTCGATATTCAAGCTAGAAACAGCACATTATGCGCAGCTTTAGCGCGCGCAGAAGGCCGTCTTATGGAATGATTTTGGTCAGCGCCGGCAGGTGTAGTTAAAGGTCGCTGGATCCCGGGTAAGTAGCGCAAAGCTCAGCGCATACTCGCCATTTCGGTCCACGGAAGGAACGTTTGCTACTATACTTCGTTTCAGCTTGGGTCCCGACGCAGCCGATGCTACAAGCACGAGCGTGTGGCCCTGAACAGTGCCTGTACTGCACGAGCGCGCGTGCTTGTCAGGGACGCTGGAAGCCCGGAGCTCGCGCTTGTAGCATCGGCTGCGTCTGGACCCAAGCTGAAACGAAGTATAGACCTACGAGCCCGTCCAAATTCGCAGTGGCAGGCCGCTTGACGAAGGCATTTCTTGTACCCCGAGATTTCGGCGTTTGGCGGAATTGGAAAGATACTTTTCCCGTCTCGAAATACGCAAGCAGAGCCATATCATTGTAAAAAAGTCTGGAGAGATAAGCATGAACGATGAGTCCATTGCACACAGAGTGCCAAAGACGCTTACAGACGTTTTCTATTTCCTGTCGTTCTCAGTCACGTGGGTTCCGTATCTAGTGTGCCGGACAGAAAAAATAATACTAAGACATTTCAACCTGGAACATGCGAGAAAATATGAGTGAGGCAAAACAAGAATGTGTGACAATCGCGGATTTTTCGGAAACACCTGCCAGCGGCGTGGAGAGACCAAAACGATGGTTTTTACCGCATACCAGAAGTAACGACATTCAAGATGGCTGCGCCCTCATGACGCTCCATAGGGATCTTGGCGGGGACAGTTCTGAAGGTCCCTTTCGAATTTCGGAGACGACCGAAATGGCGATTGCCATGGCAACTCAAACCAATCAGTCATATGACCTTGCGAGGTTTTGGCTGGCAGGCGGAGAAGGCAAACAAACAAACAAAAATCGGAAAAGGTTCTCGCGAAAAGAATATAAAAGAGGAACAAAAGGAAAAAGGGCAGGATTCCCCACCAAAGACATTTCACTGCCGAAAAGCCACAGTTTGCTGCTAAGTGCACAGGTCCTGTTCATTCCTTAATCCCTACCGAAATCACCTGTTAACAGGGCTCATTCCAAGTGCTCAAAAACGCGAGAGAAAAAAAAGAACACAACATAAACTTTTAAGAAATAACAAATTCAAAAAGTGCCCTCAAAAACGCCACGAGTCCCGAAACGATCCTTCTTTCCTGGAAACGAGAAGCCGCGAAAAACCGCTAAAGTCGCTTTGGAAGATTCGGGCTTGAACAAGCCCATTGTATGCGTGCGCCCCAGCCCTTTTGCGGGAATTCATAATTTCTATCGGGGGAAAATCGCTACACGGAAAAGGACAAAAAAGAAAAAAGGTGGTTCGAGTTGTTTGACGAGCAGTCAAAGTTCAGGAAGGATGCCAATGTCAGGGCACGCAGGAAAAAGGAAGGCAGAAAAGAGTGTGTAGCCTTGCCTTTCTTTGAACAACGGCAGCGTGCCAAGTACCGCCGGTGACGATAAAATAAATCTGCACACACACACTTTCACCCGAAGGCGCGTCATATCGCCACGAATGCGGACATTCGCTCGTTCCGGTAGCGCGAACCTCCCCGAAGCTGACCGCTTGAATCAAACATCTCAAATGGGCGGCGATCCGCGCCACCTATACAGATTTTTGTTTCTTCTTTGATGATTGGTGTTTACGCAGTTAAAGGCAGCGAACGCGTGCTGAGGGCCGGGCACCCGAAAATGACTGCTGCAATATGTTCCTTCCACTGAAAGTTCTTCCGATTTCATCCACCGCAGTCTCAGGTGTAATACAACATGATTAGCTACCACCAGCTCGCCTGCACTCTCACCGTCTTTTCACGCAATAGACACGTCACGCATATTACACTGACGATAATATACGTCAAGCCTTTCAGCAGTTTTACGGCGGAACAGCAATACACCGCAGTGTATTGCTGTTCCGCCGTATTGCAGGGTTTTCGGAGCTTTGGAAATCGGCAGGCCTCTTTCGAAAGCGTTATGTTGTCACAGTGTAAGCCTCGAACAAAGTTAGGGTATGGCGTTGATGCCTGCGAAGTCGGAACGGATCTTAAATTTGCTTGTGAAACCTAGACCGGATATCGTCATTCTGCTTTATGCTTTTCAAACTAATCTTGTGTGCGTTTTTTTTTTTTTTGTCAGCAGGCTAACACTTTGCAAAAGAACTTAAAAATAGTAAATAACGCAAATCCGAAATTAATGGCGGCCACGAACAATGCCTGACATTATCAAGTGCCACGTGACGAAAGGAAACGAAGACAATGTTGCATTACGAAAAAAAAATACTAATAATAATATACACATACATGTATATAAAAAAAACGTATTGAAATTAAAAGAAAAAGAGGAATAACCATCCGCACGTCCTGTATTTCACCAACCAGCGCTGCAACAGTGCTCACAAAAATAATGTATCGAGCCGAGAGCAATCGAACAAAATAATTAGACAAACGACCACAAACTTCAAACAGTGCGCACCCCTCGACCTGAAACCGTACCTGAGCATCCAAGAAATAAAATAATAAACAACTTCACGTTTCAAAATCCGTAACATTTCTCCCGACTTTTTTCTTATTGTTTTTTGGCTGCTCCAGCCATCCGTTCCTTTGTCATCGCAAGCCCTCCCAAAGTCTCGCCTCCAGTTCCGCGTCCCGAAAAGCACGGCACGCCAGTCCACGCTTATTTCACAACTTCCGAGGTATCCGCGTGTTATTGACCCAGTAGCTCCCTTTTTCCGCTTCCGTCATAGCGCGAGAAAACAACACATGAAAATAGAAGCTCGAAGGGCCCAGCGCACGGAACAGATAATCAATCGAGGGTTATTTAACCTACGCAGGGTTACGTAGGAGGCCCTTCAGGAAGAGATAAAAATACAAACAAACACGTCGCTCACCTGTCGGTGCTGGCTGCCCGATCGTAGCGGTGGTTCCGCCGTTCGCCGACAAACTCGGGTCCCTTCTGCGGCTTGGACCTGCGGCCGGTGTTGACGGCCGCGCTGGTGTTTTTGTTGACGCTCGCTGACTTGGCCAGACGCTCGAGGCATTTGGCGAGGCCCGCTTCGTTGCGCATGGCCGCCGCAGCGGAGGCACTCAGGTCGAAGTTGTCGTACTGTAATATCCGGTCCGGCCGCATCATGTCGAGCAACGTGATGGTAGACGCGTGGTCGTGTAAATCGTCCGTTCTCCGTCCCTTGTTCAGGCTATCCATGCACCCGCCGGCCGCCATCTTGAACACACACAAACCACACGCTCTCCTTCTCTCCCCCGGAGAGTGCCTCTCTCTCTCTCTCTATCTATCTATCTTTCACTCTCTGCCGCCGCGAGCGCCCCTCCACGGATGTTATTGCATTTGGCATTTGTGCTTTCCTCTTGTCGGAATGGTTTTCTGCACTCTCTTTTTTACGACCTGCTCGTAGGCTCGGAGCGGCTTTGGAGGAGAGTGGTGGAGGAGGAGGGGAAGCGAGCGACCCTTTTCACTTTCGTGTGAGGGGTGTTATGCGAGTGTCGGCCGCTAGTCGTAGCTTCAACGCGGCGGTCGCGAGCGATTGTTCCGCGTCGTCTGCTGTCGGGGCTGTTGGTTGTTTGCTTCCAGTCAGCTGTTGCAGTCAGTTGAGGCTATGAGCAACAGTCTACAAATGTCTTTCACGTTGTGGTTGCTTGACAAGAATCTCACGACGTTATTATATACTTTATCAATATGACTTTGTAAAAGAAAAGAAAATATATTCATGTAGAATTTGAAGGCATGACAGCAGATTCGGCAGGGAGATTATAGAGTCATTCGCCATGACCACAGCAAACAACAACGTGTCAAACCCTTCCCTCCTGCTGACGAAAACTGAGGTTGAATTTCTAAAATCCGAGATAAACGCACCTCTCTGACTTGCACTCCGCGTTTTTATCTCCCCTTCTCTCTCCCCTTTCCCTCCTTTTACTGGTCTGCCTGTTGAAAGAGGTGGTTCTGTTGTCCCAGTTTTAATTGTTGTATTCTTTCTTCATCCATGATAGAATTTCTGTTCTGTTTTCTGTCAAAAACTGATGGATGATAGGAAAAGAAATAAAAAGATTACAGTTGTAACTTACGCAAACAAAAAAGACCACGCCAGTAACATCAGGATAGAATGGGTTCAAATTGCTCTCAGATATGTATTTTAGTGACGTACAGTATCATAATTTCGAACTCGGAAGGTAGCTTATCGTATTTATTCTTGTTCCAAGACATCATAATTACAGGAGGTGCAAACGAAATCTCGCTACGTATTATTCCAGGTCCTCGGCTGTGTGGGCTTCAAATTTAGTGCAGGTTGTTCGCTAGAGGGCTTAAATTAATTATCAGTCCTTCATAGCATTATTAGTTCGACAAAGAGTGAGCACTTATTAGCGCCGAGGCGTTTCGGTGGCGCACTCTTGTGGTTTCCGTTCGTGACGTCACGACCATAATGTCCTCGCCCAGAGTTGTCTGCGTTTAGTCCATCAGCGATTATAGGCTTTATTTTCGAAAACGTATCACCCTGCCCTTATTTATATCACAAATTTAGGGATGATAAAAAACCCACAAAAGCAGAGTGCAAAAAAAGAGATGATTTAGAAAATAAAATTATCAGATTTTATTTAAATCAGACTTAAATCAATTCTGACGGCGGCGTATGGCGGAGATGGCGCCGTGCAACCGAGCTTTCGGTCGCACATCAAAGATCTTCAGGTCGTCGAAATGAATCCTCAATCTTCCACTGGGTCGTACATGCCCGTCGTAGGTTATGCACGTAAAACCCCCAAATCTTTATATCGATTCCGCCGAAATGCATGTGGTTTTTACTTCTCTTTTGAAAGTGACTGATTTATTATCAGTTGTTTCGACGCACATGAGCCTTGAAAAATTCCTTTTAACTTTGATTATATCGTGAAGTTACATTTCCATTAAACACTTTTGTTGGTGAAATAAACCGCTTTGCATGTTAAATCTAAGACCAGATTCATCGTGTCTAAAACTTCAGTGAGCAACCTTGCTTGTGCCTTAAATATTCGTGGACAAATCATAATTTTCAGTTCAGCAACCCAAAGTAATATGAGCCGCTTGAGATACATTTTGAAATATTGCGCCAATGCTTTAATTTCTCAGTGTGTGGAGGTACTCGATTCAGTAAAAAGATCCCACGCAACAGAGGACTTTAGGGACTTTTCGTAGATCGTATTTGCCGTCCCCGCAACCCGCTACGATACCCAAAACTCAACAGCAGTGTTGCCGCATTGTCACTTCGGATTTTTCCCTCTTCGAGTGATAAAGATTCCCTTTTTTTTTTTTTTTCACATCACCATTTTAGTGACAGAAGTCGTTTTTAAGCATGCGCACGACGCCAAGTATATTTAAATGCAGCAACACCTCCCGTGTATTTTTGTTTTGTAGAAGTTTGCTTCACATAAATTACGAAAGGTAGAAGTTGACATTCGGCAAACTGGTCTCCCCTCTCCTTCTTTTCCGCACTATGCATTGCTTAAACGAACCAGGGGAACTAAATGAAGGCAAGCGGGCCGTTACCTACACTAAACTAAAATCGCCTGCTCGTTTTCGTGATGTGAAAGGGACCACCACCCTGTGCAATCCACGATCTATCGCACTGACAGAGGACGTGTGTGCGTAGCTGGGAGTGAGAGAAGCGCGAGAACCGGCAGTATGTACAGGCAGGCTTGCAGCACGCACATGATGTTAGTCATGATGATTTCGATTGATTGACGACTCGACAAGAACGACGTCAAACGTCTTCAAAACGTCTTCAAAACAGTAAACTGTCTTAGCTAGCCACTTTCTTTCTCTTGTTCGATGTAGATAGGAAAATTACCAAATTTCGGTAATTCCCGTTTCCTTCTTCCCACAATATGGGAAATTTCCCACGATTCGGCAACACTGCTTTACAGAAAAGGCCATCGGCGCGCAGGCGCAGTAGCGGCTTCTTCGTTGCGGAGGGCTTTAGCGAAGGGGGAACAGCACGGTCTATACGAAAAGTTTCTTTTTCATCCAGGAATGCCGCGGGTCAGTGCAACTCAAACTTCAGTGCGCGATGTATGTCAGAAATCATTATATAATACAGGGATGTCTCATTAACATGGACGCCTCCGTTCCCGCCAAAATCGTCCATAATGTGAGTTGTCCATATTAACAGACAAAAATACATGTATACACTTTCGCAGTCTGTCCCCGTCAAATGGTGTCTATATAGCGGGGTATCTATATTAAGTGGGTTTATATTAACGAGACATGAGTGTAGCACAAGTCATGAGCACACTGCACACTAAGAAGTATATTGCTAAACAGTGAAGAAATATTTCCTCGAGGGAGCTTGTCGATTCCGATAGCGATTCCCTAGTCAGTGTTTTACTTGACGCAGCCGTCGCTACAAGCTGATGGGACCGAGCAGACAATGTTACAAGCGCCTATCATGATGTTCGCCATGTTTTGTGAATGCTCCATCTTCGCTGAACCAATCATAAACAGAAAAGGTCCATTCAGCTAGTCGCGCTTTTGGCGCTTCTTGATTGATCCCATTACCTCGCCTCCTCTCCACCGTTCGCTCTACTAAAGTGGAAAGGGGTGGGAGGAGCTTCCACTTCGTTCTTGTCCTGCCACCGACTATAGATCCCTAGATACGGATAAAAAAAAAAGACGTATTATTCGGGGTTTTACTTTTCTATGTCTCACGGTTCAGATCATAATGTTTCTTTTGGAAATTATTTGTCCAAAGCTAAGTAAACAAATAAGCGCGCTCACTGAAAGTATCAAATAACAAAACCCACAATTGCTACTCGACTTTCATTTCCGGAAACAAACAAAAAAGTTAGGCAATATGCGGAGAGCAAGTCGTCTGCTTCTTGCATAGGAGTTGCGGTGACGTCAGAACGATGCCGAGCTCTGATTGGCTCTGATTGAAAGGACAGTGGGAAGACCTCAGTGGTCTACCCACTAACCTAAAGGGTAGGCCTGAGGTCTACCCACTATTTTTTTCAATCAGCCAATCAGAGCTCGGCATCGTTCTGACGTCACCGCAACTCCTGCGACAGAAGCAGGCGACTTGTTCTCGGCATTGATTTAAATCGGAATTTAAATCACGAATTTTATCATCCTGATTGTTTTCTCTCCACGCTGGGACAGAGGCACTAACTTTAAACTAGCCGGTTAGATGAACGTTTATGTCTTTCCGTCTCCTTTTTCTTCTTACCTTCTTGCTTTTGTTACCTTTCTCACCTTGTTACCTAAAACATGATCGTCCCGGAACTGATAATTTGGCTATCAAGGTTATCACCAGTCCTGCCGATATATATATATATATATATATATATGTGTGTGTGTGTGTGTGTGTGTGTGTGTGTGTGTGTGTGTGTGTGTGTGTGTGTGTGTGTGTGTGTGTGTGTGTGTGTGTGTGTGTGTGTGTGTGTGTGTGTGTGTGTGTCACGGGCATTTTCATAATCGTACGGCGGTCTCTGAAGAAGAAATAATCGAAAATATGATGATGATTGAACCGTACTTGATCGAATGAATCAATGTCTTACAAAAACCCCGAAAGCCAAAATATACTTATAATCAATCAAAGGTGTGCTTCCAGAACACCTCTGATTGGATACATTTCGCTTATTGTGCATTAATAAGACAGATAGGAAACGCCAGAAAGCCATCATTCCGGAAGGCACATAGTGTTAATACCTAAATCCAAGGACTTAGACAAGCTTCAGCGGGTAGTAGGTTATCGGCCAATAAGTTTAGTCAATAACGACTACAAAATTTTTGCACGCGTGCTAGCAGGTCGATTGCAAAGCGTAATATCTTTGATTGTTGGTGACCACCAGATTTGCTCCATCGAGGGAAGGAAGATACAAACCAACCTTCACAGTTCGATCTATAATAGAGATTTGCCAACGAACACATGAAGCCGCGGCAATTTTACAACTCGATCTTGCAAAGGCCTTCGATAAAGTTCAACACTCCTTTCTGTTCTCTCTTCTGAGGCACATACAAGTAGGAGAAAATGTCGAGCGTGGGATAAAACTTTGTCATACTGACATATCAACCAAAGTAATAGTCAACGGAGCTCTTACACGATCAATAGAAGTCCAACGTTCGGTCAGACAAGGATGCCCCTTGTCACCCCTTCTTTTCGATCTCTACGTTGAACCACTCTGCAGAAGCATCCTGAACGACAACAAAGTTCAAGGCTTTAGTCTCCACAGCTGCGAAGTCAAGCTTCTGGCCTACGCCGACGACGTTGTGCTTGTGTGCTGCAACAAGCCAAGCATAGAAAACGCAATGTCGCGCGTTTAACATTTTGTGCCGTGTCTGGTGCGGAAGTAAACAACGACAAAAGTTGCGGTTCGTGGTGTGGGGAGTGGGGAACAACTCCACCCCTATTTGTGAACATAAAATGGTCCACCGAGAAACCACAACTGTTGGAAGTACCGCTGAAGGCAGTGGACAATCCAAAGGCAATGTGGGACAACATTGGAAAAATGTCAAATCAGCTGCACGCATGTGGAACCTCAGATATCTATCAACCTTTGGTAGAGTCGCCGTTTGCAACATTTACTTTTTGTCAAAACTAACATACCTTCTGCAGGTTATGCATTGTTCCAGAGTAACGGTCAACGTGTTCAACAGGATATTTGCGATATTCATCTGGAGGTCACCGTATGAGTCAATGAGAAGAACAAACTTATTTCGGAAAATTCAAGGCGGGGGGCTTGGTCTGGGTCACATCTTTGTGAGACAGCTAATTGCCAGATGGAATTTTTTTAGACAGGAACAGCATCCTTTCTTGGAGATGTGCAAAAAGGTTTTTTGGCAAAATACTTGGTGCCACCAGCTGATGATTCACTAACCACAAGTAAAATAACGTTACGAGGATATCATAAAGCAGTAGCAGACACGTTGGATTTCCTAAGAGCAAGGTTTTACCTCAACGTTTTAATATCGTGCTCAAAAAATCATTGGTAAAAACTTCTGCTTTCGCTGTTTCCGGACCCAGTGTTTCGCCTGTACCCTTATGACCCTCCACAGAATGCAGAATGGATGTTCTGAAAAGAGTCATGAAAATGCAAATTCTCCCAAGTGCAAGACTTTCTTTTACAGATTTCATTCACGTACCATACCAGCAAAAGAGTGGCTCGACTCCCGCGGCACTGGAGTATATGGAACCACCAATTGCCGACTTTGCCAAACAACCGAAACGTTCACGCACGCTTTCATTTTATGTGTAGACGCTGTCTTTTTTTGGGACGTTTTCATAAAGGACACTGAAAAGGGACTTTGAAGGGTTGAAACAAATTTTCGGTACTTACATTTTGCCGACACTTTGCCGCCAAAGTGTCGGCAAAATGTAAGTACCGAAAATTTGTTTCAACTACTTCAAAGTCCCTTTTCAGTGTCCTTTTGAAAACGTCCCAAAAAAAGACAGCGTCTACACATAAAATGAAAGCGTGCGTGAACGTTTCAGTTGTTTGGCAAAGTCGGCAATTGGTGGTTCCATATACTCCAGTGCCGCGGAGTCGAGCCACTCTTTTGCTGGTATGGTACGTGAATGAAATCTGTAAAAGAAAGTCTTGCACTTGGGAGGAATTTGCATTTTCATGACTCTTTTTAGAACATCCATTCTGCAATTCTGTGGAGGGTCATAAGGGTACAGGCGAAACACTGGGTCCGGAAACAGCGAAAGCAGAAGTTTCCTTACCAATGATTTTTTTGAGCACGATATTAAAACGTTGAGGTAAAACCTTGCTCTTAGGAAATCCAACGTGTCTGCTACCGCTTTATGATATCCTCGTAACGTTATTTTACTTGTGGTTAGTGAATCATCAGCTGGTGGTACCAAGTATTTTGCCAAAAAACTTTTTGCACATCTCCAAGAAAGGATGCTGTTCCTGTCTAAAAAAATTCCATCTGGCAATTAGCTGTCTCACAAAGATGTGACCCAGACCAAGCCCCCGTCTTGAATTTTCCGAAATAAGTTTGTTCTTCTCATTGGCTCATACGGTGACCTCCAGATGAATGTCGCAAATATCCTGTTGAACACGTTGACCGTTACCCTGGAACAATGCATAACCTGCAGAAGGTATGTTAGTTTTGACAAAAAGTAAATGTTGCAAACGGCGACTCTACCAAAGGTTGATAGATATCTGAGGTTCCACATGCGTGCAGCTGATTTGACATTTTTTCCAATGTTGTCCCACATTGCCTTTGGATTGTCCACTGCCTTCAGCGGTACTTCCAACAGTTGTGGTTTCTCGGTGGACCATTTTATGTTCACAAATAGGGGTGGAGTTGTTCCCCACTCCCCACACCACGAACCGCAACTTTTGTCGTTGTTTACTTCCGCACCAGACACGGCACAGAAATGTTAAACGCGCGACATTGCGTTTTCTATGCTTGGCTTGTTGCAGCACACAAGCACAACGTCGTCGTCGTAGGCCAGAAGCTTGACTTCGCAGCTGTGGAGACTAAAGCCTTGAACTTTGTTGTCGTTCAGGATGCTTCTGCAGAGTGGTTCAACGTAGAGATCGAAAAGAAGGGGTGACAAGGGGCATCCTTGTCTGACCGAACGTTGGACTTCTATTGATCGTGTAAGAGCTCCGTTGACTATTACTTTGGTTGATATGTCAGTATGACAAAGTTTTATCCCACGCTCGACATTTTCTCCTACTTGTATGTGCCTCAGAAGAGGAGAACAGAAAGGAGTGCTGAACTTTATCGAAGGCCTTTGCAAGATCGAGTTGTAAAATTGCCGCGGCTTCATGTGTTCGTTGGCTAATCTCTATTATAGATCGAACGTGTGAAGGTTGGTTTGTATCTTCCTTCCCTCGATGGAGCAAATCTGGTGGTCACCAACAATCAAAGATATTACGCTTTGCAATCGACCTGCTAGCACGCGTGCAAAAATTTTGTAGTCGTTATTGACTAAACTTATTGGCCGATAACCTACTACCCGCTGAAGCTTGTCTAAGTCCTTGGATTTAGGTATTAACACTATGTGCCTTCCGGAATGATGGCTTTCTGGCGTTTCCTATCTGTCTTATTAATGCACAATAAGCGAAATGTATCCGATCAGAGGTGTTCTGAAGCACACCTTTGATTGATTGTAAGTATATTTTGGCTTTTGGGGTTTTTGTAAGACATTGATTCATTCGATCAAGTACGGTTCAATCATCATCATATTTTCGATTATTTCTTCTTCAGAGACCGCCGTACGATTATGAAAATGCCCGTGACACACACACACACACACACACACACACACACACACACACACACACACACACACACACACACACACACACACACACACACACACACACACACACACACATATATATATACATATATATATATATCGGCAGGACGTGATGATAACCTTGATAGCCAAATTATCAGTTCCGGGACGATCATGTTTTAGGTAACAAGGTGAGAAAGGTAACAAAAGCAAGAAGGTAAGAACAAAAGGGAGACGGAAAGACATAAACGTTCATCTAACCGGCTAGTTTAAAGTTAGTGCCTCTGTCCAGCGTGGAGAGAAAACATATCAGGATGATAAAATTCGTGATTTAAATTCCGATTTAAATCAATGCCGAGAACAAGTCGCCTGCTTCTGTCACAGGAGTTGCGGTGACGTCAGAACGATGCCGAGCTCTGATTGGCTGATTGAAAAAAATAGTGGGTAGACCTCAGGCCTACCCTTTAGGTTAGTGGGTAGACCACTGAGGCCTTCCCACTGTCCTTTCAATCAGAGCCAATCAGAGCTCAGCATTGTTCTGACGTCACCGCAACTCCTATGCACGAAGCCGGCGACTTGCTCTCCGCATATTGCCTAACTTTTTTGTTTGTTTCCAGAAATGAAAGTCGAGTAGCAATTGTGGGTTTTGTTATTTGATACTTTCAGTGAGCGCGCTTATTTGTTTACTTAGCTTTGGACAAATAATTTCCAAAAGAAACATTATGATCTGAACCGTGAGACATAGAAAAGTAAAACCCCGAATAATACGTCTTTTTTTTTTTTATCCGTATCTAGGGATCTATAGTCGGTGGCAGGACAAGAACGAAGTGGAAGCTCCTCCCACCCCTTTCCACTTTAGTAGAGCGAACGGTGGAGAGGAGGCGAGGTAATGGGATCAATCAAGAAGCGCCAAAAGCGCGACTAGCTGAATGGACCTTTTCTGTTTATGATTGGTTCAGCGAAGATGGAGCATTCACAAAACATGGCGAACATCATGATAGGCGCTTTAACATTGTCTGCTCGGTCCCATCAGCTTGTAGCGACGGCTGCGTCAAGTAAAACACTGACTAGGGAATCGCTATCGGAATCGACAAGCTCCCCGAGGAAATATTTCTTCACTGTTTAGCAATATACTTCTTAGTGTGCAGTGTGCTCATGACTTGTACTACACTCATGTCTCGTTAATATAAACCCACTTAATATAGATACCCCGCTATATAGACACCATTTACGGGGACAGACTGCGAAAGTGTATACATGTATCTTTTGTCTGTTAATATGGACAACTCACATTATGGACGATTTTGGCGGGAACGGAGGCGTCCATGTTAACGAGACTTCCCTGTATTATATAATGATTTCTGACATACATCGCGCACTGAAGTTTGAGTTGCACTGACCCGCGGCATTCCTGGATGAAAAAGAAACTTTTCGTATAGACCGTGCTTTCCCCTTCGCTAAGCCCTCCGCAACGAAGAAGCCGCTACTGCGCCTGCGCGCCGATGGCACTTTTCTGTAGAGCAGTGTTGCCGAATCGGGAAATTTCCCATATTGTGGGAAGAAGGAAACGGGAATTACCGAAATTTGGTAATTTTCCTATCTACATCGAACAAGAGAAAGAAAGTGGCTCTAGCTACACAGACAGTTTACTGTTTTGAAGACGTTTTGAAGACGCTTTGAAGACGTTCGGTTGTGTTCGTCCCCTTCTGTGTTCCCGAGTCTCGGGTTTTTATTACAATCAATCGAAATCATCACGACTAACATCATGGTGCGTGCTGCAAGCCTGCCTGTACATACTGCCGGTTCTCGCGCTTCTCTCACCCCCAGCTACGCACACACGTCCTCTGTCAGTGCGATAGATCGTGGATTGCACAGGGTGGTGGTCCCTTTCACGTCACGAAAACGAGCAGGCGATTTTAGTTTAGTGTAGGTAACGGCCCGCTTGCCTTCATTTAGTTCCCCTGGTTCGTTTAAGCAATGCATAGTGCGGAAAAGAAGGAGAGGGGAGACCAGTTTGCCGAATGTCAACTTCTACCTTTCGTAATTTATGTGAAGCAAACTTCTACAAAACAAAAATACACGGGAGGTGTTGCTGCATTTAAATATACTTGGCGTCGTGCGCATGCTTAAAAACGACTTCTGTCACTAAAATGGTGATGTGAAAAAAAAAAAAAAAGGGAATCTTTATCACTCGAAGAGGGAAAATCCGAAGTGACAATGCGGCAACACTGCTGTTGAGTTTTGGGTATCGTAGCGGGTTGCGGGGACGGCAAAAACGATCTACGAAAAGTCCCTAAAGTCCTCTGTTGCGTGGGATCTTTTTACTGAATCGAGTACCTCCACACACTGAGAAATTAAAGCATTGGCGCAATATTTCAAAATGTATCTCAAGTGGCTCATATTACTTTGGGTTGCTGAACTGAAAATTATGATTTGTCCACGAAATATTTAAGGCACAAGCAAGGTTGCTCACTGAAGTTTTAGACACGATGAATCTGGTCTTAGATTTAACATGCAAAGCGGTTTATTTCACCAACAAAAGTGTTTAATGGAAATGTAACTTCACGATATAATCAAAGTTAAAAGGAATTTTTTCAAGGCTCATGTGCGTCGAAACAACTGATAATAAATCAGTCACTTTTCAAAAAAGAGAAGTAAAACCACATGCATTTCGGCGGAATCGATTTAAAGATTTGGGGTTTTATGTGCATAACCTACGACGGGCATGCCCGACCCAGCGGTAGACTGAGGATTCATTTCGATCGACCTGAGGACCTTTGATGTGCGACCGAAAGCCCGGTTGCACGGCGCCATCTCCGCAATAAGCCGCCGTCAGAATTGATCTAAAGTCTGATTTAAATAAAATCTGATAATCTTATTTTCTAAATCATCCTTTTTTTGCACTCTGCTTTTGTGGGTTTTTTTAACATCCTAAATTTGTGATATAAATAAGGGCAGGGTGATACGTTTTCGAAAATAAAGCCTATAATCGCTGATGGACTAAGAACAACGCCAGACGAGGACATTGTGGTCGTGGCGCGCACACGGAAACGCTCTCGGCGCTAATAAGTGCTCACTATTTGTCGAACTAATAAAGCAAATATGAAGGACTGATAATTAATTTAAGCCCTCTAGCGAACAACCTGCACTAAATTTGAAGCCCACACAGCCGAGGACCTGGAATAATACGTAGCGAGATTTCGTTCGCACCACCTGTAATTATGACGTCTTGGAACAAGAATAAATACGATAAGCTACCTTCCGAGTTCGAAATTATGATACTGTCGTCACTAAAATACATATCTGAGAGCAATTTGAATCCATTCTGTCCTGATGTTACTGACGTGGTCTTTTTTGTTTGCGTAAGTTACAACTGCAATCTTTTTATTTCTTTTCCTATCATCCATCAGTTTTTGACAGAAAACAGAACAGAAATTCTATCATGGATGAAGAAAGAATACAACAATTAAAACTGGGACAATAGAACCACCTGTTTCAACAGCAGACCAGTAAAATTTCCACAGCGAGGCCGACTATACCCAGGAGGGAAAGGGGAGAAGGGGAGAGA
The DNA here is from genome assembly GCA_037355805.1 of Ixodes ricinus. Taxonomy (NCBI): domain Eukaryota; kingdom Metazoa; phylum Arthropoda; class Arachnida; order Ixodida; family Ixodidae; genus Ixodes; species Ixodes ricinus. The sequence goes on along the minus strand of JAZHYW010011275.1, from coordinate 7,663 downwards.
AGGAGATAAAAACGCGAAGTGCAAGTCAGAGAGGTGCGTTTATCTCGGATTTTAGAAATTCAACCTCAGTTTTCGTCAGCAGGAGGGAAGGGTTTGACACGTTGTTGTTTGCTGTGGTCATGGCGAATGACTCTATAATCTCCCTGCCGAATCTTGCTGTCATGCCTTCAAATTCCACATGAATATATTTTCTTTTCTTTTACTAAGTCATATTGATAAAGTATATAATAACATCAGTGAGATTCTTTTCAAGCAATCACAACGTGAAAGACATTTGTAGACTGTTGCTCATAGCTTCTCAACTGACTGCAACAGCTGACTGGAAGCAAACAACCAACAGCCTCTGACCAGCAGACGACGCGGAACAATCGCTCGCGACCGCCGCGTTGAAGCTACGACTAGCGGCCGACACTCGCATAACACCCCTCACACGAAAGTGAAAGGGGTCGCTCGCTTCCCCTCCTCCTCCGCCACTCTCCTCCAAAGCCGCTCCGAGCCTACGAGCAGGTCGTAAAAAAGAGAGTGCAGAAAACCATTCCGACAAGAGGAAAGCACAAATGCCAAATGCAATAACATCCGTGGGGGGGCGCTCGCGGCGGCAGAGAGTGAAAGATAGATAGATAGAGAGAGAGAGAGAGGGAGGCTCCTCCGCGGGAGAGAAGGAGAGCGTGTGGTTTGTGTGTGTTCAAGATGGCGGCCGGCGGGTGCATGGATAGCCTGAACAAGGGACGGAGAACGGACGATTTACACGACCACGCGTCTACCATCACGTTGCTCGACATGATGCGGCCGGACCGGATATTACAGTACGACAACTTCGACCTGAGTGCCTCCGCTGCGGCGGCCATGCGCAACGAAGCGGGCCTCGCCAAATGCCTCGAGCGTCTGGCCAAGTCAGCGAGCGTCAACAAAAACACCAGCGCGGCCGTCAACACCGGCCGCAGGTCCGAGCCGCAGAAGGGACCCGAGTTTGTCGGCGAACGGCGGAACCACCGCTACGATCGGGCAGCCAGCACCGACAGGTGAGCGACGTGTTTGTTTGTATTTTTATCTCTTCCTGAAGGGCCTCCTACGTAACCCTGCGTAGGTTAAATAACCCTCGATTGATTATCTGTTCCGTGCGCTGGGCCCTTCGAGCTTCTATTTTCATGTGTTGTTTTCTCGCGCTATGACGGAAGCGGAAAAAGGGAGCTACTGGGTCAATAACACGCGGATACCTCGGAAGTTGTGAAATAAGCGTGGACTGGCGTGCCGTGCTTTTCGGGACGCGGAACTGGAGGCGAGACTTTGGGAGGGCTTGCGATGACAAAGGAACGGATGGCTGGAGCAGCCAAAAAAAATAAGAGAAAAAGTCGGGAGAAATGTTACGGATTTTGAAACGTGAAGTTGTTTATTATTTTATTTCTTGGATGCTCAGGTACGGTTTCAGGTCGAGGGGTGCGCACTGTTTGAAGTTTGTGGTCGTTTGTCTAATTATTTTGTTCGATTGCTCTCGGCTCGATACATTATTTTTGTGAGCACTGTTGCAGCGCTGGTTGGTGAAATACACGGACGTGCGGATGGTTATTCCTCTTTTTCTTTTAATTTCAATACGTTTTTTTTATATACATGTATGTGTATATTATTATTAGTATTTTTTCTTTCGTAATGCAACATTGTCTTCGTTTCCTTTCGTCACGTGGCACTTGATAATGTCAGGCATTGTTCGTGGCCGCCATTAATTTCGGATTTGCGTTATTTACTATTTTTAAGTTCTTTTGCAAAGTGTTAGCCTGCTGACAAAAAAAAAAAAAACGCACACAAGATTAGTTTGAAAAGCATAAAGCAGAATGACGATATCCGGTCTAGGTTTCACAAGCAAATTTAAGATCCGTTCCGACTTCGCAGGCATCAACGCCATACCCTAACTTTGTTCGAGGCTTACGCTGTGACAACATAACGCTTTCGAAAGAGGCCTGCCGATTTCCAAAGCTCCGAAAACCCTGCAATACGGCGGAACAGCAATACACTGCGGTGTATTGCTGTTCCGCCGCTAAAACTGCTGAAAGGCTTGACGTATATTATCGTCAGTGTAATATGCGTGACGTGTCTATTGCGTGAAAAGACGGTGAGAGTGCAGGCGAGCTGGTGGTAGCTAATCATGTTGTATTACACCTGAGACTGCGGTGGATGAAATCGGAAGAACTTTCAGTGGAAGGAACACATTGCAGCAGTCATTTTCGGGTGCCCGGCCCTCAGCACGCGTTCGCTGCCTTTAACTGCGTAAACACCAATCATCAAAGAAGAAACAAAAATCTGTATAGGTGGCGCGGATCGCCGCCCATTTGAGATGTTTGATTCAAGCGGTCAGCTTCGGGAGGTTCGCGCTACCGGAACGAGCGAATGTCCGCATTCGTGGCGATATGACGCGCCTTCGGGTGAAAGTGTGTGTGTGGCAGATTTATTTTATCGTCACCGGCGGTACTTGGCACGCTGCCGTTGTTCAAAGAAAGGCAAGGCTACACACTCTTTTCTGCCTTCCTTTTTCCTGCGTGCCCTGACATTGGCATCCTTCCTGAACTTTGACTGCTCGTCAAACAACTCGAACCACCTTTTTTTCTTTTTTGTCCTTTTCCGTGTAGCGATTTTCCCCCGATAGAAATTATGAATTCCCGCAAAAGGGCTGGGGCGCACGCATACAATGGGCTTGTTCAAGCCCGAATCTTCCCAAACGACTTTAGCGGTTTTTCGCGGCTTCTCGTTTCCAGGAAAGAAGGATCGTTTCGGGACTCGTGGCGTTTCTGAGGGCACTTTTTGAATTTGTTATTTCTTAAAAGTTTATGTTGTGTTCTTTTTTTTTTCTCGCGTTTTTGAGGACTTGGAATGAGCCCTGTTAACAAGGTGATTTCGGTAGGGGATTAAGGAATGAACAGGACCTGTGCACTTAGCAGCAAACTGTGGCTTTTCGGCAGTGAAATGTCTTTGGTGGGGAATCCTGCCCTTTTTCCTTTTGTTCCTCTTTTATATTCTTTTCGCGAGAACCTTTTCCGATTTTTGTTTGTTTGTTTGCCTTCTCCGCCTGCCAGCCAAAACCTCGCAAGGTCATATGACTGATTGGTTTGAGTTGCCATGGCAATCGCCATTTCGGTCGTCTCCGAAATTCGAAAGGGACCTTCAGAACTGTCCCCGCCAAGATCCCTATGGAGCGTCATGAGGGCGCAGCCATCTTGAATGTCGTTACTTCTGGTATGCCGGTAAAAAAACCATCGTTTTGGTCTCTCCACGCCGCTGGCAGGTGTTTCCGAAAAATCCGCGATTGTCACACATTCTTGTTTTGCCTCACTCATATTTTCTCGCATGTTCCAGGTTGAAATGTCTTAGTATTATTTTTTCGTCCGGCACACCAGATACGGAACCCACGTGACTGAGAACGACAGGAAATAGAAAACGTCTGTAAGCGTCTTTGGCACTCTGTGTGCAATGGACTCATCGTTCATGCTTATCTCTCCAGACTTTTTACAATGATATGGCTCTGCTTGCGTATTTCGAGACGGGAAAGTATCTTTCCAATTCCGCCAAACGCCGAAATCTCGGGGTACAAGAAATGCCTTCGTCAAGCGGCCTGCCACTGCGAGTTTGGACGGGCTCGTAGGTCTATACTTCTGTTTCAGCTTGGGTCCAGACGCAGCCGATGCTACAAGCGCGAAGCTCCGGGCTTCCAGCGTCCCTGACAAGCACGCGCGCTCGTGCAGTACAGGCACTGTTCAGGGCCACACGCTCGTGCTTGTAGCATCGGCTGCGTCGGGACCCAAGCTGAAACGAAGTATAGTAGCAAACGTTCCTTCCGTGGACCGAAATGGCGAGTATGCGCTGAGCTTTGCGCTACTTTCCCGGGATCCAGCGACCTTTAACTACACCTGCCGGCGCTGACCAAAATCATTCCATAAGACGGCCTTCTGCGCGCGCTAAAGCTGCGCATAATGTGCTGTTTCTGGCTTGAATATCGAGCAAACATTCTTCAGTAATCACGCTCCAAACTTTAGTCGTAATGGCAGGTATTGTGCCTATATTTTTTAATATTTAACCAGCGCATTTTTTTTCTATCTCGAGGTATGAGTTTTAGCTGTAGAGCACTGTGAACAATTTGCCGCTTCGCGTTGAAAGTACCCACGGTGATAATTTTCCGTCACAAGAGCCCTCGTTTTCCGTACGAAGACCGTGCGCGCCACCCGTCGGCAAATGCGTGGAACTCATTTGTAAGACAAATTACGGACAGCCAGTCCACAGGCTGCAATGCTCGGGAGTTTGGTAAATGGTAGACATAAATATAGCTTCCTGTTGTCGATAAAACACTTGCCGCAATCATTCGTCAGGTGGTAAACAGCGCGCGCATGCGCAGCAGTCAGCCGAAGGAAGAGAGAGAGAGAAAAAAATGTAGTAGTTATTTAGTGTTTTTCAACGCTCCATACATCTGTCACGAGCGATCCCAGAAAACAATGTGACGCCTTGTCGCTCGGTTTCGTTAGAAAATAAATAAATAAAAAGAATCGCACGAGCCGTTTTTAGAACCCCGTGTTAGATTCCTAACACACGCGTTTTTCGTTTGATTTCTCCATACCCACGGCGTACACCTTTTCCACAAGGGCGCAGCCATCTTGAATGTCGTCATTTCCGGTATGCGGCAAAGCATCGTTTCGATCTCTCCACGCCGCTGGAAGGTGTTTACCAAAATGCGTGGTTGTCACTCATTCTTGCTTTGCCTCACCTATATTTTCTCGCATATTCCACGTTGATATGTTTTTATTATTTATTCGTCCCGCATAGCAGATACGGAACCCACGTGACATGAGAACGACAGGAAACAGACAGCGTCTTTACGACGAGGGCATTGGTTTGCTGTGGATCGATCGTTTTCGCTGCTCAATGATTTCTGGGAGATCTGCTATAGAATTCCCGACACTAAAGGTGCTACAAAGCGCGTTATTAACGCGTACATTTGTGTCTGTCCACCTTTCCAGCGTTTGTCACCCGGGCGAAAAATGCTGAGTCATAGGACCGACGACGTATGCGCGGCGTCTGACGTACCGCAGAAGAGGGTGCTGCGCACTCCCAGAACGCGGTGCACACAGCCCAGTAGACAAAGATGGCGGCGTTTAGGGAGCGATTATTGGAACGGTCGATATAGTGCCAGAAGATTACCAGTTTAAGGATGATGATGATGGCGAATCGCGCTTCAGCGGTTGCAACTGTTGCGATGCAGACATGTACTTTACGCGTTACTAGTGACGTGTTACTTTTACCTATAGTTACTTTTTTTCGGTAACGAGTAAGCTATTAAGTTACTTTTTTTAGAAAAGGAACGAGCAGTCCGTCATTGAAACGTCCGTGCACGGAAAAGTCCGTACACCGAAATGTCCGTGCACCGAAAAGTCCTACACCGAAATGTCCTAGACCCCCGAAAAGAAACGAGAAAACCCACTCGTTACTTTCAAAGTAAAATAACGCGTGTTTCTTTTTTTTTTTTTTTAGAATTGGTATTGATTAACGTGTTTAGTTACTTTTTGAACGAGTAACGATTAACAGTATTTAGTAACTTTTTTTTTTTCTGGAGAAAAAAAGAAAAGGGGGGGGGAGGGCGTGTACATGTCTGTTACGATGTCGAGACGCGCGGTTGGGTAACAGCTGTGTTTTCTAAAGCCGGCCTAAGCGGTGGTAGACTTCTTTCAAAGCCCGATCAAGCAATGTTGGCGGTCGCTATTTCTTGGGCTGGAAGCGTGTGATTGGATCCGAGTCTTCGCCGAGCGCTGACGTCATATTTGTGTCCAATCCATGCTCGGGTACGTGCCCAAACGGTGGCGGACGCGGAAAATTTGCACAGCAGCTCCTAGATGGCGCGCACTTTTGAAAAGGGTCTATTATGCTCGGAAGTAAATTTCACGTAAATAAGCAATATCATCATCATCCTGCTAGGTTGCCTCGGCCCCCAAATGGCCCTGCTTTCTCATCGAAGGAATGCAAAGAGCAGGGTTCTTTCATTCTTGTCTAAGGTATATCTATATTCTTTTTCCCGGTCGTCTGCTTTTTTGGCTGCCCGTCCTCTCTCCAACATGGCGACTCTTCTGCGCGCCCCTTTTCAGACTTTGAAATGAGTTCCTCCGAGTCCGCGCTAGCTTCGCGTTGCGAACGCGAAAGGTAAATCAAAGAGCACTTCCTTCGTGACTCGGGATCTAGGGAACGCCGAATTGTTTTAATGTACAAGCCCGGAGAGCGCAAGAAGATGAAAAAATCCAAATAAGGAAAGAAGAGCCGATCGTGCTTTCGCTACCCGGATTATGCTACTTTCACCAACCGTCGTCTGCGATGCCTTTTTTTTTCCTCCCTGTCCATTTTAGGTTTTGGTTTTGAAACCGGCTTCCGTGGCGGCCGCCGAGCTCGCTGCGGGGAGTCGCGACAGTTACGTAGCTTTTATTGTTCGGGGAAGGTCCGGCAATGCCCTGGGCACCTCTGGGGTTATACCCTCGCCGGTTACGCGAGTCACCCTACAGTGATCTGCGGAAAGCGCTACGGGCTAGCAATGGAGCCAATCCCATGCCGCGTGAGTGTCACGTGGTCCCTGGGGGAGGGGACGGAGCGACGGGCGCGTTGGGGTCACGTGACGGGTTCATGGCGCTGGATCGGCTGAAATCGCTCCTAGCGTGCGCCGAGGTGCGTCGTAAGGTCAAACGGGATGTAGCTTACTGTGTAGGCTGAGTCGAATGTATGACGTCATTAGTTGGCTGTATCTCTGGCATCGGCTGCTCCTTTGTTCACGGACAATAGATGCTGTAATACCTAACGCGTAATCTTTTTTTTTATTTATATATTTCGAATCGTGTTCGGCGCTCAAAGACCCCCCCTCCTTCCTCTTTTCCTTTTTTTTCTTTATTCTTAATGTGCACGTTATTGAAGATATCAAAGAGAAGCGGCCAGAGATTTCGGTTTTACTAATGTCGAGATTCCGTTGTCGGTGTTCTTGCCGTCGACACGAACGTTTAAACTCTTATCCTTTCATCTTGCTCCGGCATCTTATGGACCCTTTTTTCGCTGTTTACAAACTAACCCAAGTCGTCTCTTGGTTCTCCTTTTTTTTAATCACTGTATTTCCACTTTTTTAGAAGCTACAAAATGGGTATCATATTTTTTGTCTATTTTTAGTATTGAGTGTGTGCCTTCGATGACCCACGACTTTGATTATCTTTGTATAAAACCATAATAAACGGCACGTGACCACGGAGAAGGAGAGTGAGCGCGACTCAAACGGGCCAGTTCTCGATCGGCGGTTTTCGGTCGGAAAGAAACGAATTTTGAGCCGCAGATTGTGTTCTGAGTAGTTGGGCCTCGCATATGTCATGTACAAATAAAAACCTTGGCGAGCATAATACATGCGTGTCAGTTGTTTTCGAGTGGTGGTTTACCCTCGCGAATATTGAAGCATCAATGCTTTTGTTCCGGGGAATTTGAGCGTCGTAAGCGGTTACGAGCGAACACAACCTAAAATAGACCTTTTTTTATTCACTGCCATTTGGTGACTTATAAAGCGGTTTCACATTGGCGGTCGTCGAACTATTTCATCGGGCCCCGTCACTTCCGCCCGTCAATGCCGCATCGATTGGTTCTTCGACCATCTCAGTAACACTTATTTCTT